>PGFW01023746.1:0-13403 GCA_003123925.1 Haematobia irritans
ATTAAAAAAAAGAAGGGAGAATTAATAATCCCTCCTATTAAATATCCGCTGCAACATTTTTTTGGAATTTTGGGGGCGGCTTCGAGAATCCCACTAACGTCCGAAAACAGTCCCGTATAGCGATATCCAAAAACTCCTCGGAAAAAGCGCCGTCACTATTGAAGAAAGTTGTACCACGCCAAAAGTTACTACAAAAAAAGGTAATCGCATGAAGTGCAATTATTAGGGCCCTTCTGGATAAATTTTGAAGGACGCCAATAAGAGGCCCCCTTAAACAATCAGACAAGTGCATTTTAAGATAATTGTTAAAAAAGAATCATTTGTGGTCAAATAAAAAGCACCGATTGTTTAGGATGTTTTATTAATTTATGAAAACATTTATAAATCTCATAAAATATAACATTTATTACGCTATCACATCACATATTTAACACAATTTTTGATGCATTTAATAAGGAGATTGATGTTGAGTTAACAAGTTGGTAAGTTAAATGTTGTAGGCGTCTATCAGCCAGTAACTTTTATTCCCGAATGGAGGCAGCGTGTCCTGGAAAAATATTTGAAAAACTATCACTTTATTCCCATTTGGAAAGTCAAAAATTGTTCACGGAAATTTACTTTTTCACAATTTTAAGCGTAATAAAACTATGTTTTCAAGCACTTTATTTTCGGTTTTCATGTTAAAATAATTATAATAAGCTCCAGTTCCTAGGTGTTTCACAAAAATATAAAAGGCTCTTGTTAAGCAATAAGTGATGGCAAAATACTTTCAATGCGAATAGTGATGCAAATATACTATCACAGTTGGCGATTGTTGCAGTGTCAACTTACGAGTCTGTGGTAGCGATGAGGATGAAATGGAAACATTGAAATGCTTGGCAGGGATATAACCCTCCAACAAAAACACACAAAAAAAATAATCTACTTCTAAACAATGGACATTGATGAGTATGGACCTCAATACTGAAAATTAAAAAATTCGTGAATTTATAATTTCGAATTTATTTGGTCAAATTTATTTCTATAGAAAATTTTGTCTCAAAATTTTATTCTATAGAAAAATTTTGTCAAAAAAATTTTTATTTCTAACTAGAAAATTTGTCAAAAATTTTATTTCATAGAAAAAAAAAAAAATTTTGTCAAAATTTTATTTCTATATGACAATTTGTCAAAATTTTATTTCTATAGACAATTTTGTCAAAATTTTATTTCTAATAGAAAATTTTGTCAAAAATTTTATTTCTAATAGAAAAATTTTGTCAACATTTATTTCTAATAGAACATTTGGTCTCAAAATTTTTATTTTCTAAATAGAAAAATTTTTGTCAAAATTTTATTTCTAATAGAAAATTTCTCCTATAGAAAAATTTTGTCAAAAATTTTATTTCTATAGAAAATTTTGTCAAAATTTTAATTTCTAATTAGAAAATTTTAGTTCAAAATTTATTTCTTATAGAAAAATTTTGTTCCCACAATTTTATTTCTATAGAAAATTTAGTCAAAAATTTTATTTTCTATAGAAAATTTTTGTCAAAAATTTTATTTCTATAGAATGTTTTTATCAAAAAATTTTAATTCCTATACGAAAAATTTTCGTCAGAAATTTTTATTCCTATAGATAATTTTGTCAAAATTTTATTCTATAAAAATTTTGCCAACTAATTTTATTCGCTATAGAAAGTTGTCAAAATTGTTATTTCAAATAGAAAATGTTTGTCAAAAGTTGTTCTAATAGAAAATTTTTGTCCAAAAATTTTATTTTCTATATAAAATGTTTTTATCAAAAATTTTATTTCTATAAGAAAATTTTAAACATAAATTTTATTTCAATAGAAAATGTGCGCCAAAATTTTATTTCTATAGAAAAATTTTTGTCAAAATTTATTTCTATAGAAAATTTTGTAGCAAATTGTATTCTATAGAAAATTTTGTTCAATAATTGTATTTCTATAGAAAATTTTTGTAAAAATTTTGATTTCTATAGAAAATTTTGTAAAAATTTTATTTAATGTAAAAAAGTTTTGTAAAAATTTTTATTTCTATAGAAAATTTTGGTCCATAAAAACATTTTATTTCTATAGAAAATTTTGCAACATTTGTATTCCATATGAAAATTTTGTCAAGAATGTTATTTCTATAGAAAATTTTGTCAAATTTTATTTCTATAGAAAATTTGTCATGTAATTTCTATAGAAAATTTTGTAAAAAATTTTATTTCTAATAGAAAAATTTGTCAAAATTTTAATTTCTATAGAAAATTTTGTCAAAAATTATTATTTCTATAGAAAATTTATGTCAAAAATTGTATTTATTATAAAAAATTTGTCAAAATTTTATTTCAATAGAAATATGTTGTCAAGATTTTATTGCATAGAAAATTTTCAAAATTTTATGTCTATATATAAATGTTTGTAAAAAATTTTATTTCTATAGAAAATTTTGCCAAAACATTATTAAATTCCTATAGAAAATTTTGTCAAAATGTTTATCTCTATAGATAAATTTGTCAAAATTGTTATTTCTAATAGAAAATTTTGTCCAAAATTTTATTTCTATAGAGAATTTTTGTCAAAATGTAATTTTCTATAGAAAAATTTTGTCAAAATTTTATTTCTATAAGAAAAATTTTGTCAAAATTTTAAATTTCTAATAAGAATTTTTTATTCAAGAATTTTATTCCTAAATAGAAAATTTTGTCAAATTTTAAAAATTTCATATAGAAAAATTTTGCCACAATTTAATTCCTATAGAAAAGTTTTGTCAAAAAAAATTTTTTTCAAAATAGAAAATGTTGTCAAATTTTATTGCTACAGAAAAATTTTGTCAAAATTTTTATTTACTATATAATGTTTTAATCAAAAATTTTATTTCTAATATGAAAATTTTGTTCAAAAATGTTATTTCTATAGAAAATTTTGTCAAAAATGGTTATTTTCTATAGAAAATTTTATGCTACAAAATTAATTGCTATTTCTATATATGAATTTTGTAACAAATTTTTTTCTATAAAAATTTTTCAAAATTGTATTTTCTATAGAAAATTTTGTCCAAATTTTTATTTATAGAAAATTTTTGTCAAATTTGTAATTTCATAGAGAAAATTTTGTAAAAATTTTATTTCTAAAATTGTCAAAATTTTTCCAAAAATGCAAATTTGATATTCTATAGAAATTTTGTCAAATGTTACTTCTATAGAATAAATTTTTAAGAATGTTTGTATTTCTATAGAAAATTTTGTCAAAATTTTATTTTATAGAAAATTTGTCAACAATTGTATTCTAAATTGAAAATTTTAGTTGTAAAAATTTATTTCTGTATAGAAATTTTGTTCATTGTATTTCTATAGGAAAATTTTGTCAAATTGTCTTTCTATAGAAATTTTGTCATTTTTACAATTTTCATTTTTCTTAGAAATTGGTCAAAATTTATTTCTTATAGAAATTTGTCAAAATTATTTCGTATAGAAAATGTTGTCAAAAATGTAATTCCTATGAAAATTCTGTAAAAAATTGTTTATTCTATAGGAAATTTTGTCAAAATTGTATTTCTACAAAAAAATTTTGTAAAAAATTTTAATTTCTATTAGAAAATTTTGTTCATTGTATTTCTAATGAATGTTTTTAATCAAAATTTTATTTAAGAATGTTTGTCAATTTGTTGCCTATAGAAAATTTTGTAAAATTTTATCTTCTATATAAGTTTTTATCAAATTTTATTCTTGCAAATTTTGATAAATTTATCAAGAAATGTTGTCAAAAATTTTTATTTCATAGAAAATTTTGGTCAATTCTATTTCTATAGAATTGTCAAAAATGTATTTCTATCAAAAAAATTGTCAAAAATTTTTCTGAAAATGTTGTCAAAATTTATGCTATAGAATTTTGTCAAATTTTTTTCTATAGAAAACTTTGTAAAAATTTTAATTTTATAAAATTTATCTTCTATAGAAAATTTGTGCCAAAAATTTTATTCCTATAGAAAATTTTACAATGTTATTTCTAAATAGAAAATTTTGTCAAAATGTTATTTCTAATAGAAATTTCGTCAAAATGTTTTTCGATAGAAAATTTTGTAAAAAGTAATTTCTATAGAAAATTTTTGTAAAATTTTATTTCTATAGAAATTTTGTCAAAATTTTATTCTATAGAAAATTTTGTAAAACATTTATTTCGTATAAGAAAGTATTGTAAAATAATATTTCTATAGAAAGATTTGTCAAAATTTTTTTATAAAAAAATGTCAAAATTTATTTTATTTTGGTAGATTCTCCAACCTGTGGCATCGTGGTTGAATACATATAGCCCTCTTGTAACATATTACAATGGGCTGACAGTGTGTAAGCGACCATACCATAACCGAGGTTTTCTATAACCCAAAACTGCGATCGAAGCGAGCGTATTCCTTCCTCGTATTATGAAAAAAAAATACGAACAGCACTCAATAGAAAGCAGCCCCCCCTGTTCTAAAGGTTTTGTCTTAACTTTACCCTCATATTATGTTGGGAGTCAGTTGATGACCATATGGATTTTTCATCGCTTTCTTATGTTGGAATATATTAAAGTTTCTAATAGCTGCAGCTAGAAATCAGTAATGTCAACGAATTATGCCTGACTAGTAAGAATTTTATTTTATATCCAACGTAAGAAATGCCTGATGAAAATACGATGTGGATTGACCCCAACATAATATAAGCGGTTACAATTTTGGTATTATTCCGAGCAAACAAAGAAGCTGGAAATAGAAGTAAGAATACTTTTAAGAACAAAAAGTTTTAAAAAATTTGGGTTTTGAGTACTTGCTTCTAGGAAGTACATTTTAATTTTTTTCCACTTTTTTTTTTCTTATATGTATCAAAGTTCCTTTAATAGATTAACGACAATCTACTTTCCATAATTAGATCCGACTTTTAAAGTGAAATTATGCTAGTTCCGGTAAACAACGTATTCAAAATAAAGTGTTGAAAAAAATGTGCTATTTTTGAACGATTGTTTGCTTTGTAGTAAAGATGCAAAAGGACAACAAATTTAAAGACAATTTCATTAATTGTGAAGAATTTTTCTAAATTGTTAAAGTCAAGTTGACCTTAGCAAAATATTTTCTTATATGTTCATGATAACCATTTTTAAGTCAAACCATTAAATTATAAGGACAACACGACTTCATAGGAAGAGTTTATCGACTTTTGGACAAGGAGAAATTACATCAGGAAAATTGGGCTATTACGTAAAAGAAATTGCATCCGTATTTTAAAAGACAATGAAATCTTTGGTCTCACCTACAATATATTTTTTCAGTAAAGGGTGCTACCGCAGGCGATGAGGTGAATGCCATCGGGTCAAAGTGGCACAGCAATACGGAGAGCTGGTCTAAGATTTTGAAAGCTCACTCTTTTTTACACCAGGATTTTTCTCCTCTCTATGCCTCATATGTATTGTGTATTCAAACCTGTTCTTTTATAAACAAATTTATATATTATTATTTTTAATTGTTTTGTTTAATACATTTATTTGAATTTACAAACGTTGTTTGTTTTCTGGGATTTTTTTCCTTTTTGTTTTGTTTGTTGTTGTTGTTTTTATGACCTATAATTTCTCTGATTTTTTAGATCTCACGTTTGTTTTTTTTACTTTATTTTAACTAAAAAAATACTAAATTAAGCGATCTCATCATCTTTCATTCTTTGTTTACTTTTTCAGATTTGTATAACTAAATATGTATATGGAATCTATCTACGTTTTATAAATCTGTACATAACTATCAGTTTCAATAATAACTATATCATTAGATATATGGAGGCAATCGCACTTTTCTGGATCTGGGGCAGGGAGAGTGATAGAAAGAGGAAGAGATAACGGGGAAAAAGTGAGGTTGAGGAATCTTAGTTCGAAGAACCTTTTTCTTTTCTATTTTTTTATATTGGCTTATATGTTCCAAGTATATAGGTAATCATTTGGTCTTAATTTTATATATTTATATTAAATTGCTTTAAGTTCTTGGTGTTTGTTTTGTTTTTTTTATACTATACCTTCTATATGCGCCGTATTTTTCATTTTAATGATAGTCATAAAATCATGATGTGTCTGTGTGTGTGTGTGTATGCGTTTGGTGATGCCTAATATATGCTTCTCTTAGTATAAACATCTCATGAGATTCTTTAACATCGAGTCTTATGTATGCTACAAAAAATGTAATTGACTCATGACTCGATTGTTCTATGATTTGTGTTTTTATTTTTACAGATATGGGAGGGAGTACAGCACAGAAATCCTATACATATAGTGGACTTCTAGAGAGTTTGAAGTAGAGGAAAATATATATAAAAAAATAAAAAACATCGATTTTTAAAAATTAAATAAAAATAAAAACTTTTAATATTTTGTTAATAAGGCTTTTTGTTTTTATTTTTAAATTGTTTCTTCTTGATTTTTCATTTATTATTTAATTTATGCTAACTCTTAGGGCTTAATTTTTTTTTCTTTAAATATAATAATCCTTTTACAATAATAATTAATAATAATAGTAATAATAATAATAAAATATGTTATGTTTTTTTTTTAATGCACACTATTTTTTATATGATTTTTTTATTATTTTGTTTTTCTTTGCTTTTACAATAATATTTACTGTTGTTGGTTGTTGTTGTTGTTCTTAATATTGTATTAAATTTTTAATTTCAACGAACAATAATAATGTTACATTAAAAAATAATAATTAATAATAATATTAGCATAAATATTTGACACATATACATGAATATGGTTTAGGTTAGGTTCTGGTGGAAGCCGATGTCATAGGCTCACGTTAGACTATTCAGTCCATTGGATACCACATTGGTGAATCTTCTCTCTTATCACTGAGTTGCTGCCCGATTCAATGTTAAGCTCAAGATGACAAGGGACCGTCCTTTTTAATAGCGCGACGTCCGGAACGGCGTCTCACATTACAGTGAAACCACTTAGAGAAGCTTTTGAAACCTCAGAAATGTCACCAGCATTATGAGGTGGGATAATCACCGCTGAAAACTTTTTTGGTGTTCGTCGAAGCAGGAATCGAACCCACGACCTTGTGTATGCAAGGCGGGCATGCTAACCATTGCACCACGGTGGCTCCCACATATACATGATAAAATCTTACATCTAATATGATTTCATTATAATATACATAATCGTATATTTCTATATATATATATACAAATATATATATTTTGGGGGATTTTGGATTTTATTTTGTATTCCTATATTATAAATAATATATCATTATATACCAGTTTGGAATTTTGTCGCATGTTTTTTTTTTTTGTTTGTTGTTGGTTGGTTGGTTTAGAATGCCTATAATTGTTGCATTTGTTCTTATATAAATTTAAATATTTATTTTAATTTAATTATATTACTATTTTCTTTATCATAATCATCAATGAACATGCCTTTACTGTTAAACTATATACAATGAGTAAGGGTTTTTGTTTATATATATGATTTTCTATTTTGGAGTAGTGATTTCTTTATGAATTCTTTTTTTTCTTTAATTTTTGTTTATGTAAATGTTTAGGGGTATGTATTTATTTTTTTGTTGTTGTATGATTCCTAAATGTTTTACATTCTATTTTACAATTATATGAATTTATTTAAATTTCTGCTAAATTTCTTTTTATGAATATATACTTTTTTTGTTATAAATTTATCTTTTAATTTGTATAGCTGTTTTTTTAATATAATATGTAATTTATTGTATATAGTCTGAAGGGGGAGCATGGATGGGGAGATTTTAGGTAATCTTAAATTTATGAAAATGGGGTTGCTGTGTTAAAACAATTTATGGAAAATACCAATTCATTATGTTTATTGCAATGGATATTTTCCTACACACATCACAGTATATTAATTTGCCTATATCTCTAAATAATTTGCCCTACACATATAAGAAATTTCAAACTTGAACTTTTTAAATTATTTTTCATAGTTTTGTAAAAATATGTTCTAGCTTTTGGCATTTGCAAAGATTAAATTTTCGTTAATTGTGGTCACAAATTCTACAAAAAAAAATTAATTTGGCAAATTGGCATTAGGATTAGAAAAAAAATAATTTTCGTTCTTTAAAATATTGTGAAAAAACCCACTTTTGATGTTTTAAAAAAACAATAATTTTGCAAAATTTGGCCAATAGGTTAAAAAAATATATTTTTCGAATCTTTAAAAATTGTGAAAAAAATCACTTTTGGATGTTTTGCCTTTTTTTTAAATCCAATTGTTCAATTTATAAAAATTTCAATAATTAGAGGTATTTGCAATAAAAAAAAGTTGCTTTTTTATTCTTTTTTTCAAATTGTCAAATTCAACATGCAAAAGTTTCGAGTTCTTAAAAGACGATAACGACTTTTTTCGAACTTTCGAAAACAAATGATGGATTTTCAAAAATTTTATTTTGCCAAATTTGCTATTAGGAATATTAATTGAAGAGAAAAAATTACATTTTCGATTTTTTTTTTTTAAATTTTGGATATTGG
Source organism: Haematobia irritans (assembly GCA_003123925.1). Classification (NCBI taxonomy): domain Eukaryota; kingdom Metazoa; phylum Arthropoda; class Insecta; order Diptera; family Muscidae; genus Haematobia; species Haematobia irritans. The sequence continues at coordinate 8,504 of PGFW01023746.1, forward strand.
CTTTTTATAAATCCGATTGTTCAAATTTTGAAAAATCGGCAAAATAAAAAATACATATTAAAAAATACATAAAATAATATATAAATATTTAAAAATCTTTCAATAAAATTTCTAAAATATAATGAATTTAATTAAAAGAAAGACAAACAAAATCTATTGAATATATTGGAAAAGCCTTTGGACTTGCTTACATTTTATTCCATTGGAAATTTTCGGAAATTCAACTATGACCATATAGAGGAGATAAATTAGATTCTTCGTAACAAACACATATACATATACCATCCACCCACAATATATTCATTGAGGAAGAACGGTGAACTTTCATTTCATGTCATAAGTTTAATTCCATTCGGTTTTATCTCAATTTTTAATGCATTGTGAGAAACTTCTCAAAGTTGGATCCTGTGGGGCTGTTCAGCTCTCAACAATAACAAATTGGGTTTCACTTCTAAAGACGTTTTACTGTAGTTAATCAAATTTAATTAAATAATTTAATAATTTATGTCAGATGGTATCCTAAATCATATTTATCATCTCATCTCATTTTGAAAGTCATTTAGGCCAAAAAAATACGTCAGCTCGATTTTTGTCTAATAGAATCCCTATGTCGTCCAAATAACACAAACTCTTGGGTTAAGCATAAAAAATCTACATCAGAAAGATGCGTTTTTACATGCCAAGATGACTTTAGAGTTTTTAGTTAAAAGTTGACTGGTCATTTTAGGGAGAAAATGAAAAGGTCTCTCGTCGATTTTGGTCAACGAAAATTAAAAGTCGGTTGTCGAGTTTTATTCTAAAAATTTTTCTCAAAGATTTTCGTTTTTTATACCTATAGAAAGGGTTTCTCCTTATCGTTGAGATGAAAAATAGAATATAGATAGACATTCACTTAAATGAGAAATTCTCATTAATGTTCGTAGGGAATACATATTGTTTTAACCCTAGGCAGTTATCCTTTGTCAAAATGACTTAATTTTGTTTTCGAACTAAAATATATTTTGTCGATTGGGAAATACTCAATTTAACTTTTACTAATTCAGCATTTTTTTTTTTAAATTTTTATTTGATATTGATTAAAAATGAATTGAATAAAAAAAAAAATAAACTAAATTTCGCTTCTCATTTGTGTTCACTATACAATTTATAGCACCTGATATAGGCCGTAGACAAAATGACGAAGGATGACGTTGGTGTACAAAAAATAAGTAAGTATGACTTTCTAGGGTTAAAGAAGCAAAGTATTATTATTTTTTTGAATGTTTTCTACCAAATTGTTCTTAAAAAATTGTGACTAGAACTAATTTGCTTTAACAAAAAAATTGTTCGAACTTATTTTATCTGACAAATTTTTACACAAAATATAGCGATGTGTCTTGGAATATTCCCATTACATATGCCAATTACATAGAAAGGCAAATATTTTTTTTTGGATTTCAATCACGAAATTAAATTGATGTACAAGTAATTCTTATTAAAAAGCTTCATAACAGGAATGATATATATCAAATCAATGGCCTTAAATTAAAAAAGTAAATTAATACAATTCACAAGAATTGTGTTTTACTGTTCCAAATTCAATTACAGGAATTTTGGCTTATTGATTAAAACTGGTAATTGAATCCAATAATTTTGCTAATTAAACATTTTTTTTTTTTCAAAATTCAAATAATAGAGGTGATACTTTTTCTACATAAGAAAAAAAAAATATCAACTATATATTTTGTTTTTCAGATAAAGAATTAAACAAATTTAATTGAATTTCGGAAAAAAAAAAATGTTTAATTAAAAATTAATTTGATTCAAATTAATTCTTAATTGAATATGGCTTAGGAGTAATAATAATATAATAATAGTCACCAGGCCTTAAGGTAAAAAAATAATTGATCCAATTACAAATTTAATTGTTTTTCAATTGGCAATTGAGATTTTGCTATGGGCAAAAGAAAATATTTTTGTCTTCAACCACGAAGATTAATTTGATCAACTTAATTTTTAATTGAAATATCTTCAATCTCAGAATTGATAGTATCAAAATTAAAAAAATTAATTGATCCCAATTAATTTTTAAATTGAAATATCTTCAATCAGCAGAAATGATAGTATCATAAATAAAAATTAAATTGATACTATTTAATTTTTTTGTGATTGAAGTTTTATGTTTCAATTAAAAATTTGTTAGAATCATCTTTTAATTGAAAAAGTTTTTAAATTCAAGTAAGAATTTAATTGGAGAAAAATTGTTCTATGATTTTTTCTGTGTGATTAAACAATTAATGAAAATCTATTTTTGAAACATTTTTTTTTTCAATTCAATTAAATTTGTTTGCGATACCAGAAAAATATCAAAAGATTTATTCCTTATTTTTTTTTGGTCGAAACAAAATTCAATTGCATAACTGCTGAATCAAAATAAATTTTTCAATTGAACAATTTTTTTTTTTATTTAATTAATGCCCGTGAGTTGAGTCTGTGATTACAGCAGAAAAAAATTCACGAAAAGTTTTCCAAAATTAAAGTTCTTAATTGAGTTTTTAAAAAATATTCAATATAATAAAATTTTTTGCCATCAACAATTTTTTTAATTGTCAAAAATCATCAACAAAAACTAATAGTATCAATTAATGTTTTTAATTGGACGCAGTTAATTTTTTAAGTAACACTATCATTTTCTGTGATTGAAGCACATTTGAATTAAAAAATTAATTGGATCATAATTAATTTCGTGGTTGAATCAGAAAAAAAAATTAACTTTTTTGTGTGTAATAGTAATTTCTTACATTATTTCGTGTTTTCAAATCAAAATATATTTTTTTTCTTTGTGTGTGGTGTGTGGTGTATCATTAAAAAATCTAATCGCTATGAGTATTTAATATAAAATATTGCCAACTTTTTTTCTTCTTAATTATAATTGTGTTTTTTGCCATAAAGTTTTAGTAATGTTTTTATGTCTATGTACATTGTTTGATATAAAGATTTTCAAATATTTCTTCTTTTTTAGGCTGCTTTCCTTTATTTTTTTAGTTTTTTTGGCTTAAATAATTTGGCTTATTGGTGAATATTACTAACTAATGCTTTGTATATATAGCACAGTACCAACAAAGTGTAACGTTTATTTTATATAAAAAAAGAAACAAATAATTTACTATATATATGTAAAAAATAATAATAATAATAAAGCAAGATCACACTCATACCTATAGGTATAGCGCGGAGGAGGGGGCGAGGAAGGAATTATTTCTTAATCACATATATTTATATGCATGTGTTTGGGTGTGTTGGGGTTGGAAACGGGTGTAATTAGCAATTTTTTTGGTTTTTTTAGTTTGTTTGCTTTAGACATTTTTGAATTTAACTATGACTTAAAAATATCAAACAACATGAATGGAAACTAGAGATCCATAGTTTGTTGTTGTTTTGTAACGCGCGAAGGGGGGAGTCTCTTTCTCCACCCCAAGCTTTGCCAATTTAGCCAGAGATGAATTAATGGTGTATTGAATGATGATGATTATGAAAACGGATATTCCGTCGTTTATGATGTTGTAAACATAACCTAGAATCATTAACGTAATCATCATCGTCATCATCAAATCATGCTAACTTCAACAATCCTTGGGCAATGGATAAGAGACGCACTGCCAACCACCAGCTGCCACTGTTGTTAATTGTTACTACTGCTCGCACCACGACTGCTTGCTATTTGGTATTCTGCTATTGTTTGCTATTTGTCATTGTGGTGATTATTCTAATTGTATTGGCATTTTGATTGGCGGCTGTTGCACTCATCATTGAAGTTGGATTTGGAATTGACTGAGATGTGTAGTGACTACTGAGGGCCGATGATTATGGCTTATTGCTGTTATCATTACAATGTGTATTACTCCTCCTGTCATCATACATAGCGCGCATGCTGTATTGCTGCTGATGATGATGATGATCGATGCAAAATTGAGTGTGGGCGTGACATAAGGGGATTTATTATGATCTACATTGCAGGGCACGGCAGGCCTCATGCAAAGAATTGCCGTATTCTCGAAGAGTCTGAATAACTCAGACATGGTGAGGGTGTACTGAGTCTTTGGGTGTATCCGATTCGTTCTGACCATTAGCGAGGCGGGTGGTTAATTGCTAAATAGTGACTATAGGTTGCCACATGCGGAGAATTCATACTGGCAGCTGGCATTTGTCATCTTCCTGAAAACTTGGCCAATAGTCGTACTATGATATTGGGTAGCGACAACAGAAATTGGTCGCTTAATGCCCGCCGAACTAGCATTCGACATTGGTGTTGGTAATTTAGCTCTTCTGTAGGAAGTGATTGATAACATTTTTCTTATCCCTTCTTACGTTCTTATCGCCTATGAACTAGCACTCCATCGAAACTCGAGCTAACCTTCAAGCGTATAGAGCTGGCGCCTGCTGGAGGTTGCTTCAATGTGCTGTGGTATACGGCGGTAGCTGGGCGTATGAACAGACTAGTTCCGGTGGCCCGTTGATTCGCCTTACGTTTATTAATGCGCAAAATTATTTTCGAAGGAGGATTCACGCAGGTGAAGACAACTTATAGGCTGTTCAATTAGGGTTGTTGTCATGCTGTACTGTGTTGAGGTCCAACCATACTTAGGACTTTGAATTGTTTTCGCCATCCCTATTTTTTATGGCGTGTTCTTTTCCCTTCTTGTTCTTTCTGTGGCTTTGAATGAATTAGGCTTTTTTGGTTGGTGGGAAGGAACTTACATGCAAGGATTTGCTTGGCCCCACTTTGTTAGCAGTGGTCGAAGCGTCTGGTTTCTCATCTAATATCTCAAATTCTGCATTATCTTGATCGGTAATTTCATGAGGTCCTCGCAATTAGGTCTTAGAGTTGGGGTAAAATTGGGATGTCAAACGTTTTTGGAGG
>PGFW01023757.1:0-13949 GCA_003123925.1 Haematobia irritans
ACCATACATATTAATATACTATCATAAAATAATTCATTGATTTATAACATATATTTCTATGGGTATGCATATGTCAAAACCTTCTAGATTCTTCTACCTCCTCTATTCAATTGGGAGCTAAAACTACTTTTCATATTGAATTTGATTGTTAATATTGATCAACTTTAAGTGGGAGGGAGGTTCGTTTAAGACTTCGATTTTCTTTGCCCAATGCGTCTATATTGGACAGCTTTTTCTATTCTCATGACCCATTATTAGTTGGCAAATAAATCTTTTTCTCCTCTTTGGTTTTTTGTGTCAGCCATAGGCTATAGAATATCCTTTAGTTGCCGCATAATGGCATGGGAGGAGAATGGAATATTTTTTTTTTTTTGCTTTTGGAGGGTGGTGGGGGAGGAATGTGGCCATGAATTATGGCATGTAATCAGTAGGAACAAAATCATTCCGTTTAATCATAGCTAATTTATCATTTTGTTAATACTTTCTTTTATAGTTATTTTTTTCTCATGGTCTCCGTTTCCTTTCTTGAGTGCGTTGTCGTTCACTTCAATGAGATGATCTCAGCACTCACACATATATCCACACAAACCCACATGTGTATACGTGTGTGTAAATGCGATATTCTGTCGGCTTTTGTCTTTCATATGCTGTCTTTGTTAGGATGAACACTTGGCCTAATTCTCATTAAATATGTATGCGTGTCTATGCATATATAGGTAAGTAAGCTTATCCAGTAGGAAAATTCGTGAAGGCTTCTTGGGTAGTTGGCGGCAAAAAGAACAAGTATATAAGGCCCGTAAGTTTCGGCCAGGCGAATCTTATGTATCCTCCACCACGATTGGCGTAGAAACTCTACTAAAGACAGTCCATCCACAATCCTAAAACTTCATAACATCATCTTCTAAATTGTAAATAGTCCATGCGGGATATAAGTAGACAAAAGAGAAAGGTCGATTAAATACGTATATATTCAGTCTTGACCGGTGTATATAGGAAAAGAATAATTACGAACCGATATAAATTTTGTGCGTAATATAGAGCCAGAATTGAAAATGGGGGTCGCTGTTATACGGGGGCCTTATACTAGAAATTATGAACACGATTCTACTCAGAAAGGACAGATTTTTTACTATTTGGTAGAATAGGTAGATTCTTGAGGTTTTTGGAGATGTTTGCCAAAATACTTCCCCCCTACCAACTATTGAAAGCCTTCGATAAATTTTCCTATAGAATAACATTCTTGACAAATTTTTTATAGAAATAAAATTCTGGACGACATTTGTCTATGAAATAAAATTTGAAAATTTAGTGATAGCAATAAATTTTTGACACGAGAGGAGATCGAATGAGAAGTGTTTCTATAGAAATATAAATTTTTTACAGAAATTTGCTATATAGAAATAAAAATTTTACAAAATATTTTCTATCGGCAGCTAAAATTGCTGGTCAATATTTTTTCGCATGTCGAGTGGCCATCGTGATTTTTGTTTCTGTGTTTGGGATTGATTTATCCTGGGGGCTATATAAATTAGTAATCGACGTACGGGGACCAATTTTGTTTGGGCATTGGTTGTTTATCGTTCATGATACTAACACCACATTACCAAATTTCATTTAGATGGACTGAATTTGCCCCTCCAAGAGGCTCCGGGAGTCAAGGTCTGGGATCGTTTAATATGGGGGTATATGATAATAGTGACGAATGGACCAATTTGTGCATGGGTTGGTAGAGAGCATATGACCAACAACAGTGTACCAAATTCAGCCAGATCGGATGAAAATTTGTTTCTCTTTGAGAACTCCGCCAGCTAAAATTCGTGGGATGGGTTTATATGGAGGGCTATATGTAGATTATGGGCGATGGTGGACCAATTTTTGCTTTATTGTTGTAGAGCCATGCACCAAATTTCAGCCGGATCGGGATGAAATTTGTTTCTCTTACGAGGATCGCAAGCCAGACTTTGGGGATCGGTTATATGGGGGCATAGTATAATTATAGGCCGATATGGACAATTCTTTGCATGTTTGTTAAAGACCATATACTAACACCAATGTACCAAATTTCAGCCGGATCGGATGGAAATTATGTCTCTTAGAGGCCCCGCAGAGCGACAAATCTGGCTCGGTTTTATGGCGCTATACTATTAATGTATGCGACCGATGTGGACGCAACTTTTGCATGGTTTATTAGAGACCATATACTAACACCATGTACGCAATTTTTCAGGCCGGAATGTTGCTTCTCTTAGAGGGCTCGCAAGTCATAATCTGGGTGTCGTTTAATATGGTAGGATATATAATTATGTTTCGATATGGACATTTAGCATATACTTACACCTCGCATCGATTAGCTTGTTCGTTCGGAAGTTTAGCGTGATTTCAAACAGACGGCTCGGACGGACGGACTGACGATGCTTAGATCGAACCGGAATTTCACCACGATCCAGAATAATATACTTTTTATGGGGTCTTAAGGCAATATTCGGATGTATTACAAACGGAATGACAAAGTTAATATGCCACCTCCTATTGGTGGAGGGTATTAAAAAATGTTGCAGTGTTTCCGTGAAAAAAGTAACATTATGAAAATAAAACATGTTTGAGATGATCATATTTTATTCTCTTGGGTTGTAGGTAAGGAACCAGTGATTTCATTGAACTGGGAGGGTATATGTCTAACATTTGGCCGGGAGTCCTTAGAAATGTCTTTGTAAATTTTACGCCAGCCAACCGCCAACTGCAGGTCGAAACCTTTGTTATGGATTACAGACCGCGACGGTTAATATTGAAAATGGAAATACTAAAGAGCTCAGGTTGTTGAAACTACAGAAAATGATACATATATTGCCATTGCAGGGCCAAAATCTCAGTGGTTTATTGTCTGAGACTTCAGAGAGGTTAAATGAAGGACAAAAATGCCGGTCTACTTTGATAGGTTAAACTGCCAGTTCAAACCTCAATATTTAAACTTGCAACCGGAATCCTAAGTGATTTAAAGTGCTAGTCGGAGGTTCCAGTGATTGAACTGTCTGCGAAACTCCAGTTTTTAAGCTTGCAGACCACTGGTAGCCATGGATTGAAACTGTAAGCCGAGAATGGTATGGATCTGCGTGATTGAGCTGGCAAGTGCCCGAAACTCCGTGCAGGGTTGAAACTCAGTGATTGAACTTCAGTTCGGAATGAGATCACTCATCTCAGTAGCTCGATCTCAGTGACAGAAAGAAGCCGTATTTTTAGTTGATTTAATTTCAGGTGCAAACCGTCAGCGAATTAAACAATCCCAATTTGAAAGATTCTTATATAAAAATTTTATGATTTTTTTTTAGAAGTTTACTTCAGTATTTTATTCTACAAAAAAGGGAGAATTAACTCACAAGATGGACTTTGTAGTAGCCAAATTATGAAAATGAAATGAAATCTTTTAAAAATATTGCGTTTATAGAAAATTTAGCCAAGAATTAAATTTAGAAAATTAGAAAATTTAATCAACATTTATTTCTATCAAATTTTGTCGTATTATATTTGTATAGAAATGTTGTCAAAATTTTATTTCATTACTTAATAGTTATTTCTAATAGGAAATTTTTTCACAAATTTTATTTTTATAGAAACTGTTGTTAAAATTTTATTTTATGGAAAATTTTGTGGAAATTTATTCTATTGAAATTTTTTGGAAATTTTGTATTCTTATGGAAAATTTTGTGAAATTTTATTTCTATGGAAAATTCTGTTGGAAAATTTTATTTTTATAGAAAATTTGCTGAAAATTTTATTTGCCATAGAAAAATTTTTACAAAATTTTATTTCTATAGAAAATGTTCACAAAATTGTATTTCTATAGAACATTTTGCCAAAATTTAATTTTTATAGAAAACTTTGTCAAAGTTTTATTTCTATGATTCTTTTTTGCAAAATTTTATTTCTATAGAAAACTTTATCAAAATTTTATGTAAAGATTCATTCGCCCGAATCGAAACATGTACAGTCCAGGCGTGTATAGATTTGTATCTGGCGTTTTCTTTTCAATGACTCTATTAATTATGCTCCTTTAATCTAAAATCTGCTCCATAAAGCTCGATTAATAATTGTAGAAATTAGATATAATGCAATTTGGACGTTAATTGCCTGTTTCGATATCAGGCTAACATGAAATATAATTAAAAATTTTTGTCAACTTTTAATTCTATAAACATTTTCTCTAAAAAATATTTTTTTCCAGTAGATTTTCTCAAATGTAAATTCCTAAGAAATTTTTTCAAAATTTTATTTTTATAGAAAATTTGTTAAAGTTTATTTCTATGATTTTTGTTTCAAAATTTTATTTGGTATAGAAAATTTTATCATAATCTGTGTATCGACAGCAGATTGTGGTTAAAATTTTTTTCTATAATTTTTTTTTTTCGAAAATGTTATTTCTATGGGATTTTCCAAATTAATTTTTATGAAATGTTGTTAAAATTTATTTCTATAGAAAATTTTGTGGAAATTTTATTTTTATAGAAAATGTTTTATTTCGAATTTTTAAATTTATATTCGTAATATAGAATAAGTAGATTATCTAAATAGAAAGAAGAATTTTTCACAAATTTATTCTTAGAATTTTCACAATTATTATAGAAAAATTTTTCACAAAAACTCTATTCTAAAGAAAATGTTCACAAAATTTTATTTCATCAGATTTTTGTGTCTCATAATTTTGAATTCTATAGGAAAATTTTGTCAGATGTTATTCCTACAGAAAATTTTGTCATAATTTGTTTCATATAAAAATGTGTTAAAAGCTGTATTTCCCTACGGGAAATTAGTGAAATTGCCAACTAAGTGGAGACCCCCCGCATTACAGACCCGTCTATTGCTCCAGTCTATCAATATTTTTAATTGTCATATATTTATTGATGTTTATACTCACTTGATATTAAATTCTTTTTAGAATCACATTTTTACAACTATCAGAATTATTTATAGTTTCAACATATTCCTTTACTGGTGCGATACGTGATGGAACGGGTCTCAAAAAATTTCCAGGACTTGTTTCATAGAGCAGGTTTCTATGGGGTAAGTCCTACTAAGTTGTGCAGGACTTTGCTCTTTGTGTATGAGTCCAAGTCGTGTCATAAAGTTTAATTTCCCAACCAATGAGAAACCCATGTTTAAAGTGACCGGTCCATTCCATACGCTTGGACCAGAACTATGACTGGTCCATAACACACGAATGACTAACCCTCTACCAGACCTGGGGTTGTCAAATTTTCCTTAGTAATCTATAGAAAATTTTCTTCAAAATTTTTATTTCTATAGAAAATTTTCTCAAATTTTATTCATAGAAATTTTTGCAGAAATTTCATTTCTATAGCAAATTTTATCAAAATATTAATTGCTATAGAAAATTTTTGTCAAAAATTTATTTTATTGGAAAATTTTCTCAAAAATTTTATTCTAATAAAACGTAAGGAAAGTCTAAAGTCGGGCGGGGCGATATATTATACCCTGCACCACTTTGTAGATCTAAATTTCGATACCATATCAATCCGTCAATGTGTTGGGCTTAATATAAAGGTTTGTCCCAATACATACATTTAAATATCTCTCGATCTGGACAAATTTGATAGATTCTACAAATCTATAGACTCAAAATTTAAGTCGGCTAATGCACTAGGGTGGAACACAATGTTAGTAAAAAATAAATATGGGAAACATTTAAATCTGGAGCAATTTTAAGAAAACTTCGCAAAAGTTTATTTATGATTTATCGCTCGATATATATGCATTAGAAGTTTAGGAAAATTAGAGTCATTTTTACACTTTTTCGACTAAGCAGTGGCGATTTTACAAGGAAAATGTTTGGTTATTTTGACCATTTTTGTCGAAATTAAAAAAAAAAAAAAAACATATATATGGGAGCTATATCTAAATCTGAACCGATTTCAACCAAATTTGTCACGCATAGCAACAATGCTAATTCTACTCCCTGTGCAAAATTTCAACTAAATCAGAGTTAAAAATTGGCCTCTGTGGTCATATGAGTGTAAATCAGGCGAAAGCTATATATGGGAGCTATATCTAAATCTGAACCGATTTCAACCAAATTTGCACGCATAGCAACAATGGTAATTCTACTCCCTGTGCAAAATTTCAACTAAATCGGAGTTAAAAATTGGCCTCTGTGGTCATATGAGTGTAAATCGGGCGAAGGCTATATATGGGAGATATATCTAAATCTGAACCGATTTCAAACCAAATTGGCACGCATAGCTACAATGCTAATTCTACTCCCTGTGCAAAATTTCATCCAAATTGGGGTAAAACTCTGGCTTCTGGGGCCGTATTATTCCATATCGGGCGAAATATATATATGGGAGCTATGTCTAAATCTGAACCGATTTCTTCCAAAATCCATACGGATCTATTCTGAGCCAAAACACATACTTGTGCCAAACTTGAAGTCGATTGGACTAAAACTGCGACCTAGACTTTGATTACAAAAATGTGTTCACGGACAGACGGACAGACGGACATCGCTATATCGACTCAGGAGCCCACCTGAGCACTTTTTGCCGAAGACACCATTGTCTATTTCGTCTCCTTCTGGGTGTTGCAAACAATATGCACTAACTTAATAATACCCTGTTCCACAGTGTGGAGCTGGGTATAAAATATTGTCAAAGTTTTATTTCTATGAGAAATTTGTCGAAAGTTTATTTCTATCGAAAGTTTTATTTTTTTCAAAATTTTATTTCTATAGAAATTTTCTCAAAATTTATTTCTATAAGAAACTTTTGTCAAAAATTGATATCCATAAAAAATTTTGTCAAAACTTTATTTCTATAGAAATTTTATGCAAAAATTTTATTTCTATACAAAATTTTGTTGCAACCGTGTTCACAGGCCGAAACCTCAGTGTTAGAGTGGTACGCCTAAATAAATATCGTTATAGCCTAATTTGTTACGATAATGTGTCATTAAACAATACTGAAATAATAATTTGTCGAATTTGTATTTGCCTTCACATGTGAGTAGTATGGTGACACATACTCTTCTCATGTCCCAGGTATTGTTTGGTATTGAGGTTTTTCCGGGACGGCAATGCAAATTCTTAATAGAGTGAAGCTCATTGTCAATATGATGAGCCAGCCTAGAGAGAGAGTAGTTTCCCGTTTAATCATAGCTAATTTTAATCATTTTTGGTTATACTTTCTATAGTTATTTTTTCTCATGGTCCTCCGCGTTTCCTTTCTTGAGTGCGTTTGCTCCCCGTTACTTCAATGAGAATGATCTCGCATCCACACATATATCCACACAAACCGCAACATGTGAAGTACGTGTGTGTAATGCGATGATTCTGTCCGCTTTTGTCTTCATATGCTGTCTTTGTTAGGAGAACACTTGGCCTAATTCTCCATTAAATATGTATGCGTGTCTAATGCATATATAGGTTAAGTAAGCTTATCTCAGTAGGAAAAGTTCGTGAAGGCTTTTGGTAGTTGCGGCAAATAAGAAGCAGTATATAAGGCCCTAAGTTTCGCCAGGCGAATCTTATGTATCCTCCACCACGGAATTGGCGTAGAAACTCTACTAAAGAAGGTCCATCCACAATCCTAAAACTTCATAACATCATCTTCTAAATTGTAAAATAGTCCATGCGGGATCTAAGTAGACAAAGAGAAAGTCGATTAAAATACGTATATATTCAGTCTTGACGCGGTGTATATAGGAAAAGAATAATTGCAACCGATATAAATTTTTGTGCGGTAATATAGAGGCCAGAATTGAAATGGGGGTCGCTGTTATACGGGGGCTATATAGAAATTATGAACACGATTCTACTCAAAAAAGTGACAGATCTTTTTACTATTTGGTAGAATAGGTAGAATTCTTGAAGGTTTTTTGGACGATTTTGCAAAATATTCCCCTACCAACTATGAAATGCTTCATAATTTCCTATAGAATAACATTCTTGACAAAATTTTTCTATAGAAATAGAAATTCTGACTCAATTTTCTATAGAAATAAATTTGAAAAATTAGTGATAGCAATAAATTTTTGACCACGGAGGACAGGGGAGGGAGACGAGAATGAGGAAGAATGTATTCTATAGAAATATAAATTTTTAACAAAATTTCTAAAATAGAAATATAAAATTTTTACAAAAATTTTCTATCGGCAGCTAAAATTTTGGTCAAATTATTTTTTCGCATGTCGAGTGGCATCGTGATTTTTCTGTTTCTGTGTTTGGGGATTGATTTATCTTGGGGGCTATATATAATTATAATCGACGTACGGACCAATTTTGGCATGGTTGTTTATCGTCATGATACTAACACCACATATCCAATTTCATTTAGATGGATGAGATTTTGCCCCTCCAAGAGGCTCCGGGAGTCAAAGGTCCTGGGTCGGTTTAATATGGGCGGCTATATAATAATAGTGACGATGTGACCAATTTTGCTATGTTGGTAGAGAACCATATACCAACAACATGTACGCAAATTCAGCCAGATCGGATGAAAATTTGTTTCTCTTTTGAGAAGCTGGCCAGCTAAAATTCTGGGATGGTTTATATGGGGGCTATATGTAGGATTATGGGCCGATGGTGGACCAATTTTTGCTTAGTTGTTAGAGCCATGCACCAAATTTCGAGCCGGATCGGGATGAAATTTGTTTCTCTAGAGGATCGCAAGCCAGACTTTGGGGGATCGGTTATATGGGGGCTAGTATGATATTATAGGCCGATATGGACATTCTTTGCATGTTTGTTAAAGACCATATACTAAACCAATGTACCAATATTTCAGCCGGATCGGAATGAAATTATGCTTCTCTGAGGCTCCGCAGAAGCGACAAATCTGGTGGCTCGGTTTTATTGGCGCTATATATTAATGTATGGAACCGATGTGGACGCAACTTTTGCATGGTTTATTAGAGATCTTATACTAACACCATCGTACCAAATTTCAGCCGGATCGGATGATTGCTTCTTTCGTTAGAGGGCAATCCGCAAGCCAAATTGGGTTCCGTTTAATATGGGGCAGTATATAATTATGTTTCGCGATATGGACAATTTAGCATATACTTACACCTCGCATCGATTAGCTTGTTTCGTTCGGAAGTTAGCGTGATTTCAAACAGACGGCTCGGACGGACGGACTGACGATGCTTAGATCGAACTCGGAAATTTCACCACGATCCAGATAATATACTTTTTATGGGGTCTTAAAGAGCAATATTTCGAGTATTACAAACGGAATCGACAAAGTTAATATGCCCCACCATCCTATGGTGGAGGGTATATAAAAATGTTCAGTGTTTCCAGTGAAAAAGTAACATTATGAATACAAACATGTTTGAGATGAAATCATATTTTTTCTCTTGGGTTGTAGGATAACGGAACCAGTGATTTCATTGAATGGGAGGTATATGTCTAACTTATGGCCGAGTCCTTAGAAATGTCTGTAAATTTTAACTTGGCAGCCAACGCCAACTGCAGGTCGAAACCTTTGTTATGGAGTTACAGACCGCGACGGGTTAATATTTGAAAATGAATACATAAAGAGCTCAGTTGTTGAAACTACAGAAGAATATACATATATTGCATTGCAGGGCCAATCTCAAGTGGTTTATTGTCTGAGACTTCAAGAGCGTTTAAATGAAGACAAAAGAAATGCGGTCTTACTTTGGATAGGTTAACTGCAGTTCAACCTAATATTTAAACTGCAACCGAATCCTAAGTGATTAAAGTGGCTAGTCGGAGGTTCCAGTGTTGAACTGTCTGCGAAATCCAGTTTTTAAGCTTGCAGACCACTGGTCCATGATTGAAACTGTAAAGCCGAGAATGGGTATGGATCTGCGTGATTGAGCTGGGCAAGTGCCGAAAATCTCCGTGCAGGTTGAGAAACTCAGTGATTGAAGCTTCAGTTCGGAATGAGATGCACTCATCTCATGCTCGATCTCAGTGACAGAAAAGAAGGCCGATATTTTAAGTGATTAATTTCAGGTATGAAACCGTCAGCGAATTAAACAATCCCAATTTGAAAGATTTTGATTAAAAATTTTATGATTTTTTTTTTAGAAGTTTACTTCAGTTTTTAATTTCTACAAAAAAGGAGAATTAACCACAGATGGACTTTGTAGTAGCACTAATATGAAAATGAAATGAAATCTTTTAAAAATAATTTGCGTTTATAGGAAAATTTAGCCAAGATTTAAATTAGAAAAATTAGAAAATTTATCAACATTTATTTCTATACAAAATTTTGTCGCTATTTTAATTTGTAAAGAAATGTTTGTCAAAATTTTATTTCTTAAATCCTTAATAGTTATTTTTCTAATAGGGAAATTTTCTAAGCAAAATTTTATTTTTTATAGAAACTGTTGTTAAAATTTTATTTTATGGAAGAATTTTGTGGAAATTTATTTCTATGGAAATTTTTTGGAAATTTTGTATTCTCTATGGAAAATTTTGTAGAAATTTTATTTCTATGGAAAATTCTGTTGGAAAATTTTATTTTTATAGAAAATTTGTGAAAATTTTATTTGCCATAGAAAAATTTTTAGCAAAATTTTATTTATAGAATGTTCACAAAATTGTATTTCTAATAGAACATTTTGGCCAAAATTTAATTTTTATAGAAACTTTGGTCAAAGTTTTATTTCTATGATTTCTTTTTTTGCAAAATTTTATTTCTATAAGAAAACTGTTATCAATAATTTTATGTAAAGATTCATTCGCGCCGACATCGAAACATGTACAGTCGCAGGCGTGTATAGATTTGTACTGGCGTTTTCCTTTTTCAATGACTCTATTTAATTATGCCTCCTTAATCTAAAAATCTGTCCATAAAGTCGATTAATATATTGTAAAATTAGATATAATGCTTTGGACGTTATTGCTGTTTCGATACAGGCTAACATGAAATATATATAAAAATTTTTGTCAACTTTTTAATTCTATAAACATTTTCTTATAAAAATATTTTTTTCCAGTAGAACTTTTTCTCAAAATGTAAAATTCCTAAGAAATTTTTTCAAAATTTTATTTTTATAGAAAATTTTGTTAAAGTTTATTTCTATGATCTTTGTTTCAAAATTTTATTTGGTATACGAAAATTTTATCATAATTGTGTATCGACAGCAGATTTGGGTTAAAATTTTTTTCTATAATTTTTTTTTTTCGAAAATGTTTATTTTCTATGGGATTTTCACAAAATTAAATTTTTATGAAAATGTTGTTAAAATTTTATTTCTATAGAAAATTTTGTGGAAATTTTATTTTTATAGAAAATGTTGTGAATTTTATTTTATCGGAAATTTTTTACAAAATTTTATATTCAGTTATAAAATAATAGAATAAGTAAACAGAAGACTAGAAGAAATAAAAAAAGAAAAAAGAAGAAATTTTTCACAAAATTTTATTTCTATTAAGAAAAATTTTTCACAAAAAAACTCTATCTAAAAGAAAATGTTCACAAAATTTTATTTCTATAAGATTTTTGTGTTCTCTAATTTTAATTCTATAGAAAATTATTGTGCAGATGTTATTCCTACAGAAAATTTGTCATAATTTTGTTTCTATACAAAATGTGTTAAAAGCTGTATTTCCCTTACGGGAAATTAATGTAAATCGGCCAACTAAGTGGAGACCGCATTAACAGGACCCGTCTATTGTCTCCAGTCCTATCAATATTTTAATTGTCATGATAATTTATTGATGTTTATACTCACTGATATTATTCTTTTTAGAATCACTTTTTACAAAACTATCAGAATTAATTTATAGTTTCAACATATTCCTTTTCTGTGCGATACGTGATGGAAACGGGTCTCCAAAATTGTCCCCAGACTGTTTCATCATCGAGCAGGTTTCTATGGGGTTAAAGTCCTACTAAGTTGTGTCAGGACGTGTCTTTTGTGATGAGTCCAAGTCGTGTCATAAAGTTTAATTTCGCCAAGCCATGACAACCCATGTTTAAAGTGACCGGTCCATTCCATACGCTTGACCAGAAACTATGACTGTTCCATAACCCACACAAAATGACTAAACCTCTACCAGACCTGGGGTTGATCAATTTTCCCTTAGAATCTATAGAAGATCTTTCTTCAAATTTTATTTCTATAGAAAATTTTCTAACATTTTATTACTTATAGAAATTTTTGCAAATTTTATTCCTATAGCCAAATTTTATCAAATTTATTGCTATAGAAATTTTTGTCAAAAATTATTTTTTGGAAAATTTTCTCAAAAATTTTATTCTAGATAAAAACGAAGGAAAGTCTAAGTCGGGCGGGGCTCGATATATTATCCCCTGCAACTCACTTGTAGATCATAAATTGTCGATACCATATCATATCCGTCAAATGTGTTCTGGGCTATATATAAAGGTTTGTCCCTAATACATACATTTAAATATCACTCGATCTGGACAGAATTTGATAGACTTCTACAAAATCTATAGACTCAAAATTTAAGTCGGCTAATGCACTAGGGTGGAACACAATGTTAGTAAAAAATAAATATGGGAAACATTTAAATCTGGAGCAATTTTAAGAAAACTTCGCAAAAGTTTATTTATGATTTATCGCTCGATATATATGCATTAGAAGTTTAGGAAAATTAGAGTCATTTTTACAACTTTTCGACTAAGCAGTGGCGATTTTACAAGGAAAATGTTGGTATTTTGACCATTTTTGTCGAAATTAAAAAAAAAAAAAACACATATATATGGGAGCTATATCTAAATCTGAACCGATTTCAACCAAATTTGTCACGCATAGCAACAATGCTAATTCTACTCCCTGTGCAAAATTTCAACTAAATCAGAGTTAAAAATTGGCCTCTGTGGTCATATGAGTGTAAATCAGGCGAAAGCTATATATGGGAGCTATATCTAAATCTGAACCGATTTCAACCAAATTTGGCACGCATAGCAACAATGGTAATTCTACTCCCTGTGCAAAATTTCAACTAAATCGGAGTTAAAAATTGGCCTCTGTGGTCATATGAGTGTAAATCGGGCGAAAGCTATATATGGGAGATATATCTAAATCTGAACCGATTTCAAACCAAATTGGCACGCATAGCTACAATGCTAATTCTACTCCCTGTGCAAAATTTCATCCAAATTGGGGTAAATCTCTGGCTTCTGGGGCCGTATTATTCCATATCGGGCGAAATATATATATGGGAGCTATGTCTAAATCTGAACCGATTTCTTCCAAAATCCATACGGATCTATTCTGAGCCAAAACACATACTTGTGCCAAACTTGAAGTCGATTGGACTAAAACTGCGACCTAGACTTTGATTACAAAAATGTGTTCACGGACAGACGGACAGACGGATATCGCTATATCGACTCAGGAGCCCACCCTGAGCACTTTTGCCGAAGACACCATGTGTCTATTTCGTCTCCTTCTGGGTGTTGCAAACATATGCACTAACTTATAATACCCTGTTCCACAGTGTGGAGCTGGGTATAAATATTGTCAAAGTTTTATTTCTATGAGAAAATTTGTCGAAAGTTTATTTCTATCGAAAGTTTTATTTTTTCAAAATTTTATTTCTATAGAAAATTTTCTCAAAATTTTATTTCTATAAGAAACTTTTGTCAAAAATTGATATCCATAAAAAATTTTGTCAAAACTTTATTTCTATAGAAATTTTATCAAAATTTTATTTATAACAAAATTTTGTTGCAACCGTGTTCACAGGCCGAAACCTCAGTGTTAGAGTGGTACGCCTAAATAATATCGTTATACCTAATTTGTTTACGATAATGTGTCATTAAACAATACTGAAATAATAATTTGTCGAATTGTATTTGCCTTCACATGTGAGTAGTATGGTGACACATACTCTCTCATGTCCCAGGTATGTTTGGTATTGAGTTTTTCCGGGACGGCAATGCAATTCTAATAGAGTGAAGCTCATTGTCAATATGGATAGCGATTGTGTA
>PGFW01023757.1:21686-36333 GCA_003123925.1 Haematobia irritans
ATACGGATATAATTTATGTAACAAATTTTGTTTTACTATAGAAATTTTGTCAAAATTTGTATTTATTGTTTGTTTTGGATTTCAGCTTAAAATCAGTACATTTGACCAATTAACTACAATGAGCTTAACCAAGAAGAGGGAAAAGTGTATAGCTTAGCGTGTCAAAATTTATTTGGGCAAAGCCCTATAGACTGCCCAAGGATCGGGTGGATGGACGCAATGTTCGCGGAATACCACATTTCCTCCATCAGCATTCCCAACTATAGCCATAGCAAAACCTATCAAGCCAATTATCAGAATAAATTCCGAATAGATTCACTTCAAGCCGCAAAGTGAACCTACACTTGAACCTTCCGAAAAAAGGTTGTGATAGTTGGTACTGCCCTAAAAAAATTTGCAAGCATATCTCTTTTCTCATTGTGCAAAACTCAAATCATTTCGCAGTGGCGTGAATGTAGCACTTGGCTGGCGTTCTTGTTTTAGCGTGCCTTCCTCTATCTTTCATTCGTTTGTCACCGTTATCGTTGGTTGTTCTCTTCAACCGTTTATTGTTGTTTTGCATCTCAGCCTTAATAAACCGATTGGGATTGACTTAAACGTATATTACAAGTGCTAGCTTAACCAACAGACAAGCGAAAAAAAGTTATTTCTTTAAAATGAGCGACGTCACACTGAAATCGTGAACTGAACCTGTGTCAACATTTTATTTCTATCAAAAATTTTTGTACTAAATTCTATTTTCTAGGAGAAAATTTCGTGCAAAATATTATGTTATAGAAAATTTTGTCGAAACAATTTTTATTTTATATAAAATTTATTTCAAGTATATTCAATTATGGTCTTGTTATAATTATTTCTAAAAAAATTTGACTGAATGAAATATTTATTTTTCTATGCAAAAAGGTGTTTGGTCAAATTCTATTTCTATAGAAATTTTGTTAACATTTTACTTCTATAGATAATTTTGTAAAAATTTGTTTTTATAGAAAATTTGTCAAAATTTATTTATTGTTGTTTTTGATTTCAGCTTAAATCCATTCATGACTAAACTACAAGTGTAGCTTAACCAAAAGAGGAAAAGTATGCTTGTCAAATTTATTTGGGCAAAGCCCTATAGACTGCAAGATGGTTGGATGGACGCATGTTTCTGAATTACCACATTCCTCATCAGCATCCTCTACTGTGCAGCAAAACTATCAACCAATTATCAGAATAAATTCGAATAATTCACTCAACCAAAGTGAACTACACTTGCACCTTCGAAAAAAGGTTTGATAGTTGGCTACTGCCTAAAAAAATTTGCAAGCATATCTCTTTTCCTTTGCAAAACTCAAATCATCGATTTGAATGTAGTTGGCTGGGTTTGTTTTTGAGCGTGCTTCCTCTATCTTCATTCGTTTGTACGTTATCGTTGGTTTCTCTTCAACCGTTATTGTTGTTTTTGATTTCAGCTTAAAACCATGGATTGGAACTAAACTACAAGGTGTAGCTTAACCAACAGAGGAAAAAAAAAGTTATTTTCTATAGAAAATTGTGTCAACATTTATTTCTATAAAAATTTTTGGTCCAAATTTTATTTTCTAGAGAAAATTCGTCAAATATTATTTTATAGAAAATTTTGTCCAAATTTCTTTTATAGAATTTGCAAAATTTATTTATAGAAAATTTTGTCAAAATTTTATTTTATAGAAAATTTGTCAACATTTATTTTCTAGTTAGAAATTTTTCGAAATTTTATTTCTATAGACAATTTTGTCAAATATTTATTTCTAAGAAAATTTTCGTGCAACAATTTTTTTTATTTGAAATTTTGCCACAATTTATTTTCTATAAATTATGTTGTCAAATTTTTATATCAATATAGAAAATTTTGTCAACGATTTCTATTTCTATAAAAAAATTTTGTCAAAATTTTAATTCTTATAGAAAATAATGTGTGTCAAATTTTATTTCTATAGCAAAATTTTGTAAAATTATATTTTTATAGAAAATTTTGTCAAAATTGTATTACACAAAAATTATTGTCGAAATTTTATTTCTACAGAAAATTTTGTCAACATTTTATTTCTATTGAAAATTTTGTCAAAATTTTATTTTATAGAAAATTTTTTAAAACTTTTATTTCTATCGCAAATTTTGTCAAAATTTTATTTTTATAGACAATTTTATCAAAATTTTACTTTATAGATAATTTCTTTCAAAAATTTTATTTTATAGAAAATGTTGTCAAAATTTTATTTCTATAGAAAATTTTGTCAAATTTTATTTTGTAGAAAATTTTTTTCAAAATTTATATTTGCAGTATAGAAGAATTTTTGTCAACATTTTATTTCTATTGAAAATTTTTGTCAAAATTTTATCTTTATAGAAAATTTTGTCAAAATTTATATTTCTATTAGGGAAAATTTTGGTTCATAAATTTATTATTTCTATAGAAATTTTTGCTATAAATTTTATTTTTCTAAGAATATTTTTACAAATTTTCATTACTTAAAATATGTCGAATTTTATTCTACTAGAAAATTTCGTCAACATTTTATTTCTATTGAAAATTTTGTCAAAATTTTTAGTTTTATAGAGAAATTGTGTCAAACTTTTTATTTCATCGAAAATTTGTCAACAATTTATTTTAATTGAGAAAAATTTTTATCAAAATCTTTTACTTATAGAAAATTTTGTCATTATAATTTATTTATAGAAAATTTTGTCAAAATTTTATTTCTATAGAAATTTTTGTCAAAATTTTATTTTTGTAGAAATTTTTCAAAATTTTATTTTGTAGAAAATTTTGTCAATTTTATTGTCTTAGTTAAAAATTTGTCAAATTTATTTCTATTGAAAATTATTTGTCAAAATTTAGTTTATGGAAAATTTTGCAAAATTTATTTTATAGAAAATTTTGTCAAAATTTATGTTTGTTAGAATATTTGTCAACATTTTATTTCTATAGGAAATTTTTGTCAAATTTTATACTTAAACATAAAAATATTTGTCG
Organism: Haematobia irritans; assembly: GCA_003123925.1. Lineage (NCBI taxonomy): Eukaryota > Metazoa > Arthropoda > Insecta > Diptera > Muscidae > Haematobia > Haematobia irritans. The sequence goes on from PGFW01023757.1 coordinate 24,682, forward strand.
AAATTTTTTTTCTATAGAAAATTTTGTCAACATTTTATTTCTATAGAAAATTGCTGTCAAAATTTTATTTTCTATAAAAAATTTTTTGTCCAAATTTTATTTCTAGAGAAAATTTCGGCAAAATATTATTCTTATATAGAAAATTTTGTCAAAATTTTATTTCTATAGAAAATTTTCGAAATTTTATTTCCATAGTAAATTTTCGAAATTTTATTTCTATTAGAAATTTATCAAAATATTATTTTCTAAGAAAATTTTTTATTTCTATAGAAAATGTTGTCAAATTAATATTTCTTATAAAAAAAAATGCTGCAGAACCGTTATTGCTATAGAAATTTTTTTCAAAATATTTATTTCTATTAGAAAAATTTTGTCAAAAATTTTTTTCTATCAAAAATTTTGTCAAAATTTATTTCCATAGAAAATTTTGTTCGAAATTTTATTTCTAGGAGAAAATTTTGGTCAACATTTTATTTCTATAGAAAATTTTGTCAAAATTTTATTTTTTAGAAAATTTTGTAAAACTTTTATTTCTATAGAAAATTTTGTCAAAATTTTATTTCTATAGAAAATGTTTGTCAAAATTTTATTTCTATAGAAAATGTTGTGGAAATTTTATTTCCATAAAAAAAATTTGCCAGAACTATATTTCTATGGAAAATTTTGTCAAATATATTATTTCTATAGAAAATTTTGTCAAAATTTTTTTTATAGAAAATTTGTCAAGCTTATTTCTATTAGAAATTTCGTCAAATTTTTAATTCTATAGCAAATTGCTGTCAAATTTTTATTTGCTATTAGAAAATGTTGTCATTTTTTTTTTTATAGAAAATTTTGTCAAAGTTTGTATTTTATAGAAAACATTTTGTCAAAATTTATTTCTATAAAAACTTTTTGTCAAAATTGTATATGTATGGAAAATTGCCAATTTTATTTAGTCCAAATTTTATTTCTATAGAAAATTTTGTCAAAAGACCAAACAGTAAAAAATCTACCATTTTTTCAGCCGATAGCTTGTTTCCTTGGAAGGTAGCGTCAAGTCAACAGATGGACGGGCGGATATCACAAAATCCACTCAGAATTTCACCATGTGCTCTGAGACCAATATTTCCAAAAAAAGTCCGATTAATAACATAGGAGCAAGAAGTTAGCATACCCCCCTTCTTAAGTAGAGGGTATTTCGATGTTTGTATAGAAAGATACAAATATTTCTTAAAGCTACAAACAGAATGTCCAAATTGTTTTTTCCCTCCCCATTCACCGTTGTACCCCATAGAGGGTAGAAAAAAAACATTTGGAAAATATATTTCAATAGTTAAAAAAAAAACTAGCCTTAAATCTCTGCAGCATATAAACCCCTACTCCAAAGTCCAAACAAAAATATGTTTCTAACACAAATAATCTTCAAACTGCTATAAAAATGAAATTCCAATACATTTCCAACCTCATTCCAAACGGCACACGTGTCACCAACCTTTAGAGAAGAGAAAAAAAAAACGAAAATAAAACTCCAAATAAAATATTACCTTTTTTCTTTTCTTGATCCTGCATCATTCTGTGAAATAGGCTATTAAAGGTTAGTGCATATGTTAGTAACATCCAAAAGAAGACGAGATAGACCCCCTCGACTTTCGAATTCCCTTCCTAGGTTGACTTTTACCTACCTACACACGTGTGTATAAATATAAAAATAAATCTCATTCGTTAACTCACCATAATTTGTCACCTTAAAGTAATAACAAAAAACCAAACGAAAAGGAAGCAATACCATCAATTTAGCTACCTATGGCATCGATGGATCCATTGATTCATGATGAAAATCGTCACTTGGCAAATGGAATTGAAGGAACATTAGTGATGTGAGGCAACAAAAAAACTAAATGTTATTATAGAAATTGCATATCCTGCCATGGAAAAATATGTCAAACTTCGGTGGAAATATTATTTGTTCTGAGGGAAAGAAAAGTGAGAGAGCAATGACTAAATATTCCTATATCATTGTAAGGTTTAATACGTGCGGCTGTATGGAGAAGAGAATATTGATACGAGTATGGAAAATGATATTTAAAGATATTTTTGATTTTTTTTTTGGTATTTACTGGGATGATTTGATAATTACTTCGAGAGGAGAACTTGCCGAAAAAAGCACTCCACCAATGCTATTCCCACTTCCTCTAGCAATAAAACTTGATATAAATAAAGAAATAGGTTCTGTTGTAGAAAATCAGTAATACGAATAATTTAAAAATTGAAAATAAAAACAAGTATATACTGCCGTAAATTCTCGGGCCAGGCCGAATCTTATGTTAACCCTCCACCAATGGATTGCGTTAGAACACTTCATCTAAATATGCCATCCACTAATCGAATTTACTTAGTTTGCGGTAACGTTGCCGATTCGGCAAACGGTATCTTAAAACCTCCCTAACACCATTCTTCTTAATGTATGTAAGTCCGATACGTTGTGCTTATTATTAAATCAACAAAAAGATCTGATCCAATACGATATATAATTCAGTTTGACAAAGTAGCCCACATAAAATTTTGACAAAAATTTTCATAAGAAATAACATTTTGCAAAAAATTTTCGTATAGAAATAAAATTCTTGACAAAAAATTTTTCTATAGAAATACAAGTAAATTTTTGCTAAAATTTTTCTCTATAGAAAAAAATTTTTGACAAAAAATTTTCTACTAGAAAATAAAATTTTGAACAAAATTTTCGTATAGAAAATAAAGTTTTGACAAAAGTTCTCTATAGAAATAAAATTTTACAATGATGAAGAAATCCTTTTAATATGAGAGCCGAATAAAATTTTAACAAAATTTTGCTCTAGCAAATAAAAATTTTATGACCAAAAATTTTCTATAGCAAATTAAATTTTGAACAAAAATTTTGTCAGTATAGAAATAAAATTTTGTAGATTATTTGGCTCTAGTGGCCAACATATGATTATGAACCGATATGACCCCCCAAATTTTTGTGTTGATTGGACCACATTTTGCTATCTTTGTTTAGCACCCAAGTATTTACTAACACACGTGCCCAATTTTGAACAGCGGATCGTGATAAATTTTGCTCCTCCAAGAGGCTGACGGAAGCGTCAAATCTGGAGATATGCCTTTTATATGGGCGGACCAATACTGGACCAATTCTGGGCCACGTGTTGTTAAGATCATATGACTAACACCATTGGTTCCACCATCACAACCGGATGTGGCCGACGAAAATTTGCTTCTCTTTGGAGGACTTCGCAAGCCAAAAATCTGGGGATCGGTTTATATTGGGGGCCTATATATAATATTGAAGGCCGATGTGGACCAATTTTGCCTATGTTGTGTAGCAGTTTCACATCACAATTATCATGCTCACCAAATTTCAGGGCGGATCGATTGAAATTTGCTTCTTCTTTGAGGCTCCGCCAACCAAATCTGGGGATTCGGTTTACAAGGCCGATGTGACCCAATTCGGCCATAATCGGCCCACGGTGTTAAAGATCATATACTAATAACACCATGTTCCAAATCACCATCCGGAGTTGGACGAAATTTGCTCTCTTGCGAGGACTTACGCAACCACAATCTGGAGATCGCGTTTATAATGGGGTCGATATATCATTTATGGACCGCATGTGGACAATTTTTGCATGGTTGTTTAGAGACCCAATATACCAACATCATGTACCAAATTTCAGCCGGATCGGATTGAAATTTCCTTCTCTTTGAGGCTCCGCAAGGCCAAATGCTCGGGGGATCGGTGTTATATATGGGGGCTATATATAATTATGGACCGATGTGGACCAATTTTTTGAGATGTTCTAGAGATCATTATACCAACATCACTGCTACCAAATTTCAGACCGGATCGGGGATGAAATATGTTTCTCTTAGAGGCTCCACAAGCCAAATCTGGCAGATCGGTTTATTATGGGGGGGCTATATTATAAATTATTTAACCTATATGGACCATTTTTTTTTGCATCGCGTCGTTAGGAACGCATATACATAACACTGTTGGACCAAATTTTCAGTCGCGGTCGCGATGAAATTTGCCTTCTCTTTAAGAGCTCGCCAGTCGCAGAATCGGGGGGATCGGTTTATATCGGGGGGCTATATACTATTCTATGACGATGTCGGGGAACCAATTTGCCGATGGTGTTAGAGGCATTTCAGGGCCCTTATACCACACCAGTATACAAAAATTATCAGCTGAGATCGGATGAAATTATGTTTCTGTTAGAGGCGGAGGGGGGCGGGGGGGACTCCACAGAGGCCAGAATCATGAGGGTCCCTTTTATATGGGGCGCTATACGTTAAGAAAGTGGGACCGAATTAGTGGCCATTTTTCGAATAGCCATCCCGACCTTACAGTCGGGATACACAACACTTAGTGCCAAGGACCGGACATGCTTTACAGAATCGACTCAGAATTTTTTTCACACGACCCAGTAACGTATATATAGCTTTTATGGCGGTCTCGTAGAGCAATATTTCGATGTGTTACAAACGTGGAATGACGAAGTTAGGCTAATACCCCCACTCCTATGAATGGAGGCTATAAAAACAAAGTACTATTCATCTGACCGTAAGTTCGCCCAGGCCGAGAAGTCTTATGCTACCCGTCCACCATGAATTGCGTTAGCAACTTCTACTACACAACCACGAATCGAATTACTTGGGTTTGCCGCCGTAGACATCTTGCCGATTAGGCAAGGTATCTTAAAACTTCTTAACACCGTCTTTCTTAATTGTAAGTTAGTCCATACGGGGACGTAGTATATTAAAGGAGAGGGCAGTTAAGTACGTATTATAATTCAGTTTGACACAAATTTTCTATAGAAATAATTATATTTTTGACAAACATTTTCTATAGAATATAAATTTTTTTTTTTCTTTGACAAAATTTCTTAAAGAAATTAAAATTTGGTAGATAATTTTTGGGATGGTATAATCATTAAACTATACCTTAGACCGATATGGACCAATTTTGGGGATGGTATTTTAGCGGTCAGTATACTACCCAGCACAGAAAAAAACGTCGCTAAGAAAAGTAATGAAATGCTCTTTTATGCGATCCGGAAGTGGTGCAAAATTGACTTGCACGCAAGCTGAATGAATTCTAACATGGGCTTGTCAGTAGAACACGGAAGGTCCTCCATTCAACCAGCCGTTCGCACTGAATTTATGCATTAATCTTCTTTCAGATGTTGATTCCGGAATTCAACTGTTTTGAAGTACTATTAAAAATTATTGCTGGTGATTTCTGTCAAATCTAAATAATTTTTATAATTTTTTGAAATTTTTATATCGGGGGATTCTAACGCTGCTGTCGGAAACGTTTGACCCGAGATATTTGTGAAGAAATTCGACAATTTTTTTTTCAGATTAAGATTTAACATTTATCGACAAATATTTAAATGATTTGTACCATTTATGAATTTCTTACTCGTGTTTAAGCCTTACTTTGAGTTTAAAATTATCCATTAAAAGTTATGAGAAAAAAAGACACAAGTTACTAAACAAATTGACATTAAAAGAACTTCTGCGCGGTAGTTAATAAAGAACATTCCATTGGGAGTACATTGCTCTCTCGAAGTCGCTTGTCTTTAAAGTTTGTGCCCTTGGCAAGAACTTCTTTAAATGTTTTTTTCTTCGCTGGGGTAGCCGGCAATGTACCAAATTCTCACACGTACCGGAGTGGTTCAACCGGATCGGTAAGAATTTGCTCTACAAGAGCTCCTGGAGGTCAAAATCTTGTCGGTGATCGCCCGTTTTTAAATGGGAGTTGTATATAAATTAAGGACCGATATTGGACAATCTTGTTGTGCTGATGGTTCTTTAGAAGACATCCATCGCCGAGTTTACTAACACCAGCGGCCACCGAACCTCTCGAACCGGGGATCGGACACGGTTGAAATTTTGCTCTTCAAGGGGGCTTCGGAGGTCAAATCTGGGGATCGCGTTTATATGGGGGCCTACAGCTATAATAATGGACCAGTGGCACCAATTTTTGCGTAGTTGAGTTCGATCTAAGCCATGTCCCGCCTCCATCTGTTGAATATCACGCTAACTTCCGAATCGAAAACAAGCTAGTCGACGTTGGGTGTTGGGCAGTTTTGATGGACTCTAACAACATGAACGGAAACCGGTCCATAATTATATTGGTAGCCCCCATATAAACCGCATCCCCAGATTTGACGTCCGAAACCTCCCATGGGTTTGGCAGCAAGCAAATCGATCCGATTCGCGCTCTGACACACTCCTCCGGTATCGGTGGTGTTAGTATATGACGCTCTCTATAACAACTCCATGGTGGGCACAGTGCGAATATGGGTTTCCCCAACTCACCATTATTATATGTAGTCACCATATAAACCGATTCCCAAGAGTTAACCTCCGGAGCCTCTTCGGAAGAGCAAAGTTTCATCCTTGGATAAGTTGAAATCTTGGAACGTGGTGTTAATATATCGGCCTCAAAGCCATCCAAAAATAGGGTCGAAATCGGTCCATCGTATGTATTAAGCACATATAACCGAGTACCAGACTTTGACCTCCGAGTCCTTTTGGAGAAGCAAAATTTATCGCAGTTTGGTTGGAAATTTGGTACCGTGTGTTGAGTGATTATGTCTCTAACAACCATGCAGGTATCTGTGTCCATATCAGTCCCACAATTATATAACCCCCATATAAACCGATACCCAGATTTGACCTCCAGTCCTTTTGGAGAAGCAAAATTCATCCGATTGGGTGGAAATTTGGTACGTGGTGTTAGTATATGGTATCCAACAACCTGCCCAAAAGTGGTTCATATCAGTTCCATATTCATATATAGCCTCATATAAACCGATCCGAGATTTGGTTTTGGAGCCTCTTGATGAGCAATATTTCATCCGAGTCAGTTTAAATTTGTACATTGTGTAGTATATGTCTTTAACAACCATGCCTAACTAGGTCCATATCGTTCTATATGTTATATAGTATAGCCCTCATTGATAAATCGATCCCCAATCACACAGCAACACAATAAATTGGTCCATATCAAGTTCATAATTGTATATAGCCCCCATATAAGCGACCCCCATATTTCAATTTCCATGTCGATTCGTAATTATTTGTAGACTTACCTATACATTACTTTTTTGATATATACCACGTATGGACTAACTCACAATTTAGAAAACGATGTTAAGAAGTTTTAAGATACCACAACCCAAGTAATTCGATTGTGGATAACAGTCTTTCGTAGAAGTTTTTACGCAATCCATGGTGGAGGGTACATAAGATTCGGCCTGGCAGAACTTACGGCCGTATATACTTGTTTTTTTTTTGATTATGAAAATTATGAAAAAATCCCAGTATTTCAAATAAAATTCAACCCAAATTTCTTTTTTGGGATTGTGCTTGGTTTTCATGTGTGAATATTTTTCGCTTTCTGGGATTTGACAATGGTTTTTGTTTCCAATAGTATTAAAATTATTTTTTCACGGAGGGCCTTCGGCAAGGGTTTTAAGATTTTCTCTAACGCGATACCCACCTCAAAACAAAACACAAATATTCCTCTCCAAATAAAAGGTACTTCAATTTTCTTTAGTAATAAAATTTTGAGAAAATCTACTGTAGAAATAAAATTTGGAGAAAATTTTCTGTCAAAATAAAATTTTGAGAAAATTTTCGAACAAAATAAAATATTGAGAAAATTTGCTATAGGAATAATATTTTGAAAAATTTTCTATAGAAGTAAAATTTTCTATCAACATAAAATTTTGGAAAATTTTCTATAAAAATAAAATTTTGAGAAAATTTTCTATCAAAATAAAATTTTGAGAAAATTTCTATCAAAATAAAATTTTGAGAAAATTTTTTATCAAAATAAAATTTTGAGAAAATTTTCTATCAAAATAAAATTCCTTCATTCGAAGAAAAAACATTTTTATATAGCTAACCAGTTTGTATTGTATTTTATTTAAATTTGGTAGATTTGTGGAATTTTTTTTTCAAATTTTAGTAATTTGGTAATTTATTATTGCCACAAGTGGCAAGCATGATAAGAAGTCATCAACCACTTTATAGTTGACGTTACAAAAGGGCCATGGTGCGTATACGTAATTTAACAAAATCAATTCAGTTATTATAACGTATACGTCACCATATACACAAACCATGTAAAACTACTGCTTGCATCATGAAAGATAAGGTGTGTTCGCGTTGTTTTCCAGTAAAAAATATCCAGTAAAAACTAGCAAGAGAGTACGAGTGTATTTTACTCTCTTTGCTTAAAATAGCTGAAAAGTACGCGAACGGCATCCAGTAAATATTGGCAGATTTCAGCTTCTAAAACATTAAAAACAAAGAACGAAGCCAGGTTTTTTTAGCATCCAATTGTAGTTGCGGAACATATACATTGTGCTGGTGCTTTGTTTGCTATCAACAATCAGCTGGCAACGTATGTTATGGTTTGCAAGATTTTACTGGGAAAAAAAAATTCTCTAGCAAAAACTGCAATTTCTCGATATGATAACTGTCAAATGTAGGCTCTCTCCGGCTCTCTTTTGCTGGCTTTTTGGTGTAAAACACAGACTTCCGGTACAAATTTGTGATAATTATCAAAAATGATCGGGTTCTGGAATGGGTCGAAACTTGAAATTTACACCAATCGACTTTTTGTCCAAAAAAGGTCAAAAGTCGACTTTTTCTAATCTTTCAAATCAAATAATAAACATTTCAATTTTTTTGTGATTGAAGAAATTGCAATAAAAAAAATTGGATCAATTAATATCGTGAGCGAAAATTAACACAAATGAATTTGAGATTTGAGATCGGCCTGGCTGATCTTAGGGCCGTATATACATGTTTAAAATCAATCTAACATTTTAGTTGAAAAATCGTTGGTACTATCTATTGCTGTTAATTGATAATTATAGACCATGACCATTTACAGTTTTTCCTGTTTTAGATAGAAATTTGGTATATCACATTAATTTAATTACAATCTTATAATTGGTAATTAGTTACACATCAATGCTATGGTAGATATGATATACATATATGTAAGTGAAAGATAAAGGCACATTTTCAATACCCGAAAACTCTTTATGATGTATCGAAGTACGAGTAGAGATGTTTGTACAGGGCCACGTATTTTCACAAAGAAGTTTTCTTCGTACAAGGAAGTTATTGCCACGGTTGCCACATTTGGTAGAATTTTACCAAAAATGGTAGATTTTGCAAAATATTTCAGACTCCGCTCAATGAGAATACTGGGCGTGATTGTCGAAGCGGAACCTAAATAAAGAAGGACCAAAAAAAACTGGCTAAGGACGAGCAGGCAGTTCAGGGCACACAACTGGCTTTCTGGCGGCGAAGAGAGTGGACAAGTGGCTGTACACAAAATCTGATGGCAGGTCGGTCAAGGCGTCGAAGGCCGGCAATTCGGATTTGGAAAAGCGAAAGCCTAAACTGAATTATTTATCCTGAATTTATACTAATTTGAACCTTTGAAAAAGAATTTAATTTGCATTTTTTTAATAAAACGATTTCACCGATTTAACACGCGTTTTCCCTTGACAATTGTACTCGTATCACCCTTAGAAATAAAATTTTACAAAAAATTTCTTATAAAAATAAAATTTTTAGTAAAATTTACAAGAACTAATAATATTTACATTTTCTATAGAAATACAATTTGATAAAATTTTCTATAGAAACAAATTGTGACACAATTTTCTTTAGAAATAAAAATTTGAGAAAATTTTCTATAGAATAAAATTTTGACAAATTCTATAGAAAAAAGTTTGAAATTTCTTATAGCAATAAATTTTGACAAAATTTTCTATAGAAATAAAATTTTGACAATTTTTCTATAGTAAAAAAGTTTTATTAAAAATTTGCTCTATAGAAAAGTTTTTGACAAAATTTCTATAGAAATAAAATTTGGACAAAATTTTCTAGACAAACAACATTTTGACCAAATTTCTATAGAATAAAATTTGACAAATTTTTCTATGTACAAGGTTAGGTTAGGTTAGCTTTATGTGGCAGCCTCGATGTAATCAGCTCACTTAGATAATTCCAAGTCCATTGTTGATACCACAGTGGTGAACTCTTTCACTGAGTGCTGCCCAATCCATGTTAAGCCTTCAATGGACAAGGGACCTGCCTTTTATAGCCGAGTCCGAACGGCGTTCTCACCTTCCATGAAACCACTTAGAGAGCTTTGAACCCTCAGAAATGTCATCAGCCATTACTTTAGTGGGATAATCCACGCGCTGAAAACTTTTAGGTTCGTCGTTAGCAGGATTCAACCAAGCCTTGTGTATGCAAGGCTGGGCTGTAACTATTGCCACCACGGTGGCTGTAAAAATTATTTTGAGCAAAATTTGTCTATGAAATAAATTTGAAAATTTTTATCAAAATATTCTAGTAGAAATAAACATTTGACAAATTTTTTATAGTAAAAAGTTTAGACAAAATTTTCTATAGAAATGAAATTTTACAAAATTTAAAGAAATAACATTTTGACAAAATTTTCTATAGAAAAAAAGTTTTGACAAAATTTTCTATAGAAAAAAGTTTTGACCAAAGTTCCTATAGAAAAAAGGTTTTGACAAAATTTTCTATAGAAATAAAATTCTGACAAAATTTTTTAAAGAAATAAATAAATTTTGACATTTTCTATGGAAATAAAATTTTGAGAACATTTTCTATAGAAACAAAATTTTAACACAATTTTCTTTAGAAATAAAATTTTGAGAAAATTTTCTATAGAAATAAAGTGTTGACAAAATTTTCTATAGAAATAAAATTTGACAATTTTTCTATAGAAATAAAATTTTGACAAAATTTCTAAGAAATAAATAATTTTTTTACATTTTCTATTAGAAATAAAATTTTTGACAAATATTCGTTAGGATAAATTTTGAAAATTTTGATAAAATGTTCTATATGAAATAAAATTGCAAAATTTTCTATAAAAAAAATTTTGACAAAATTCTCTATAGAAATAAATTTTACAAAATTTCTTATGAAATAAAATTTTGAAAATTTTCTATAGAAACAAAATTTTGAACAATTTTTTTAAAATTTTGGAGAAATTTCTATAGAAATAAAATTTTGACGAAAATTTTCTATAGAAATAATTTGAAAAAATTTCTTTAGAAATAAAATTTTAAAATTTTCTATTAGAATTAAATTTTGAGAAATTTTCTTATTAGAAATTAAATTTTGAGAAAAATTTTCTATAGAAAATAAAATTTTGAGACAATTTCTTTAAGATAAAATTTTGACGAAATTTGTAAGAATTAAAATTTTGAATAAATTTTTCTATAGAAATAAATTTTGAGAAAATTTCTAAAGAAATAAATACATTTTTGACAATTATCTATAAATACAATTTTGACAAAATTTTCGTTAGAATAAGATTTGGTACAATTTTCGCTATATAAATAATATTTTTACAATTTTTCATAGCAATATAATTTTGACAAAATTTTCTATGAAGAAAAATTTTGACACAATTTTCTTTAGAAATAAAATTTTTACAAAATTTTCTATAGAAATAATTTATTTTAAGTAATATTTTTTTTTTTGTTGGTTTGTGGTAAATTTTTCTCCAAATTTTGGTAGATTATTTTTGCCTGTGTGTGGCAAACCGTC
>PGFW01023768.1:0-10142 GCA_003123925.1 Haematobia irritans
AGATTGGTACTTCCAAACTTTTCCGATGTGTCTGCTGGAGACGTTTTCTCCCTTGCTTGAAGATTTCGATTGGCTGAGCAATTCATAGACTTTCAGCTTTGGAATTTAAGGCCTTTTTCCTTTTTCGGCTCTACGAAAAGTTACAAAACACAAACTCAATAAAAAGAAATTTAATACATTAATAATGCTCCTTTTAATATAGATCCCACTGAATTTAGCTATAAGCAATTAACTTTTAATACTTTAGCGTGTATTTCCCTCATTTATGCTGGGTGATTCTGCAATTAAAGCTTTTCAACAAAGTTTCAAGGAAATGTTTTGGGTGGCGTAAGAATGGGTTGAAAATTTACATTATAATATTGAAAAATAAGACATGACTCTGAATTGTGTATAATTAATTTCGTATACTTAGTTAAAATCTTTTTTTTAAGATTTTAGTTTACAATTTGGTTAATTAATTACTTTAATTATTTCATTGATGTTTTGATACCGATAGATCGGTGAAGCTCTGTGATTTAGTATGAGTATATTCAAATTAGGTTTTGAGCATCTTATCAATAAGATGCATGAATAAAGTAAAGAGTTTCATAGCTGAAAATATGTCTAAATTTCCATGGATAGAGTATGTATATTTTGAAAAGATAAACTATTTAAAAATATCCTTTTTGGGCGATTAAAATGAATAGGTAGTGTCATATCAAGGGGGGCACTACCAAAGGCCCATAGATGCTGAGCTCTTGGGTGGAATTGGATCGTTTATCTAAAAATGCTACTTTGGATGTGTGTAGAAAAATATAGTCCAAACCATAAGAATCTTAATATGGGTCTAGTGGACTTATTTTTCTTAGAGTAAGGGGGACCATGCGCAACTAGAGATCAGTTGAAACAATTGAGACGACCAAATTAGAGAATTATGGAAGTGGTCGAGAATAAGATGAATTATATTACCAGTTTTGAAAAGTACGTAGAATAGCTCATTAGTTCCTATACCCAAAGAATCTTGAGAGGGTATAATAACACCATTTACACAGTTTTGTCCTATTGAATTGTTACACAGTTACTGAGAAGTGTATACGAATATGCATATACCGTCAAGGTCGATTACTCTGAGTGTGGTATGATTCACATCATTCGGATACCTGGATATAACCAAATAGGAATAAATGGAAGGGTCAATATCATGACAGTTCGTGTGAGGTAATAGGTTAAAATTTTTGAATATAAGGTCTATATAGTCTATGCCGGACTGAGCATACAAAAAAAAGGAGGTATAATGCAGAATAAAACAGATTATGAGTTAGCATCGCTTCCTATTTTGATCCAAAAATATGGTTAAATTTTTAATATTGCGCCACGGATCGCGAGCCACATGCGACATATTCTTGTATATTTTCATTTAAATTTAAGTTGTAGAGAATCTTAAATTTCTCTGTAAATTCGGGGATATTGAACTATTTATGCGACCGACATACACCAAAATAAAGTATGTGAAATCTAAAACAATACTACTGTCAAAAAAGGGTTCTGAAAAATAAAAGTCAACTCGGGTGATCGCTCTTTTTGTGGCATATGAAGATAGTCAATATTTGCATATATAGCCAAACCAAACCAAATTTGATAGTCAACTTTCTAGTCTGAAAGTTCCATTGCTTAAACTTTTTATTGATTTTTAAATCGCCTCAAATAGATTTTTTTTGGTGAGGACCAAAACTCGGACATGAAAAGTCTGGGAAGTCGAAAAAAAAAACTCGACTTTTCCAAATATGAATAATCGACTTAACTACATTAAACATTTAAAAATGATGACTTTTGCCAAATGCTAAAAAAATTATAAAATTTTTTACCAAATTATTTTCATAGTTGGTTTCAAATTGATTTTTGTATTAGACAATTGAAGATACAAATTTGCGATCGCCAAATATGTGTCGGCATTCATTTTCTGGCTTGCAGTCTAAAGGGTCTTACTCTAATGAATTTGACCAAAAATATTTTTTTCTTGTTGGTTTGGTTCATTTTGGCATTACTCTTTGTAGCTTTTGTCGACATATTCTTTTATAAAAGAAAAATGCTGTGGATTTTATATTTCATGAAAAAAGTGTCAAAATTTTTTAGTAAAAGTAAATTTAATTATTTTTAAAATAATTATTCCATGAATAATAAAGGATAGGCACCAAAATATAAGTTTGGAAAATAATTCATCAAAGCAGAAAAATATGTACATATCTTTATGGATTAAAAAATAAAACCCGCTACCTATAAATTCTTATTTAAAAAAACCAAAACCAATAATTATTCATATATATCATAACGCATTTACATATTTAATTTTTTTGGCTTCTTTTCCACCATAATAAAGAAACATCATATTGAAAATAATTTCAAACTCAAATTATTTCCTTCTTTTTTTTCAAAACAATAAAAATATTACAAAACAAAATTGATTCTAAAAAAAAAAATACTAATTTCAATATTTCAATTACAAATTTTAGGTACATGTGTTAGTTTGCGTTTGTATAAACCATATGTATATGTATTCTTATATCGCAACCCATAAATGCGTTGGTTGTGTTTTAATTTTCAAAAATTATTTTTAATATTACCAAAATATTTTCTAAAAAGTATTTTACCGCTTTCCACCATTATGCAACATGCCATTCTACGTTGGAAAAATAATATGAAAAAAAACAAACCAACACACATATCGAATTTCCATTAAGTGTGGCAATCAATACAATAAAAAGAGATGGCAATAGACAAAACAAAACGAAAAACAACATTAACCATTAAAACAAAATTAAGGAAATAACAATTTTATTATTATTCTAGAACCAAAATATATGTATATACATATTCCAACACATTTTGGGAATGCAGAAAAAGTAAAATCCAATCTCTATGCATTCGTTTTCAGAATTTAAGTAATTTCTTATTTTCTTGAATGAAGGGGAGATGGTGAAATAAGTTGCGGAGGAAACGGAACTTATGAGGCTTTTGGAAGCTTTCAGAGTATGCATAGGCAAACACATTGATTTTAAAGGTGTACAAGAGTACAAGAGCATAAGATCAATGTAAACATATAGGTAAGTAACATAGAGTAGACAAGAGACAGAGAGAGAGAGAGAGAGAGTCAATTAATGTTGATGTGTAATAGCTGTGTGTAGGCCACGTTGGGCGTGGGCCGAATACCAATAAACACACACTCACCACGCATTTCTAATGTTTTGAGTATTTTGTCTACATTAAAATGAAACTGCGCAAACTCCTTAAGCTTTTGAGTATTATTAAGAACTCATAAGTTTGCGATAAATATCCATTGCTCTAGATATTTGGAAATTAAATTTTGTTTTTGTATTTTCTTGGGATTTTTCTCCAAATTTACTTTTTTTGTGAAAATTTTACTATTCTTGAAAATGCTTTATAATCCTTATCGTAGAATTTCAATGGCATTTGGCTCAGACAAAATATGTAAACTCCTTAAAAGTCTTTGGAAATTACCTCGACGTTTTGAATAGATTTCATTTTGTTTTCTTCACTTCAAGTGATTTGATCTTCATGGAAATATCTCTGACCTTGAATTTTGGTTTTTTATTACGTTTGGATATTTTTGGATTGCTATGCACACTGTATGTATTTGAATTTTTCAGTGGATGAATACACAAAAATTAGCCTTACTATATAGATATGTATGCATATTATTCTAATACACATATACATATGTATTAAGAAATCGACAATGAACAAAATTATTTCATAAAACTGCCGGCATATACTATATGTATCTATTTTCAGTGCACCTCATGTTCATATTTCATAAGAGTGAGGCACAGGTTGTTGATTTGATTTCAACAAAAACAAAAATTTAACATGAAATATATTTATTTGTAATTCTTGATATAGTTTTTTGCAATAACAAAAATATATTTTTGCATAGAAATACATATAGATATACATAATTTATTATGCATTATATTCCTATAGTCTTTTATCACTGTCTAATATTTCTTCACATGGAAGATTCGTGGCAGCAATAAGGAAACTATTTAATTTATGAAGTCAACAGGAATTCAAGAATATACAAAAAGATAAATATCTATTTACGTAGTTTTGAAATATCATTTGTATAAAATTAATGAATATTAATGAGAGGCAAAAGTCATTATGGAATATAAAATTAATGAATATTAATGAGAGGCAAAAGTCATTATGGAAAGTGTCATGGGAATATGTAAAGATAAGACAAGAATCTTATTTGGGAATGTCAGCTCTTCAGTAGAATGTAAATTTTAAGAAAAATATACCTTGCATATTAAAAAATTAAAATATATGGTAAATGCAATATATACTATATGGTTAGGGAATTATATCACCTGCACGAATGAAAATACCAGAAATATTTATGTGTTGACAAATAATAGCAATAGTTAAGGAAATATTTTTGGTTTTCAAAATGTTAAAAAATAGGAAGGACAAAAAGGACTTGTGGTTGTAATGTACTTGTTAATACCATAATAGGGGTCACTGGGGGCTAAAGCATATTCAGACAATTTTAGTCCCCCTCTAGAATTTTCATCCGGGTTTTGAGTCTTTCATTTTAGATGGTCTTCACTACAGAAAAATTCCGCTCTACGTTAAGGATACTAAGGCAATATTTATAAAATATTACGCGACATCTATTTGTGGGAGTTATATTTAAATTTAAAAGTTTTTTTTTTCAAAACTTAGAGCACTCGCGTTTGTGCCAGAGTTTTTCTCTGTGCGATATTTTATTATAATTAACTAAAAATTAGATGGGTTGGCTTTCACAAATTTGAGTAAAGTCAATCATGTATATCTATATAAATAGTATATAGGATGAAATATGACTTATGCATAATATGACCATATAAAATTGGGCAACAAGTAAAGATTTGAATAGTGATAGAAATTTTTGGTGACATTTTCGAAAAACGACAAAATGAATATATATCGCGTTTTCTCAAATTTAAATCCGATCAATAAGAATTTCCATAATTTGCAAATTAGTGCACTGGGGGTTAAAATTTTAAATTCGAAAAGTCGACATATTCAAATTTTGAATAAATCAAAATATTAAATTTTGATTCTTACTAAAATAACTATTGTAGACATATATGTATATTGAAGATTCATGTGATAAATCTGATATTTTTTCCCACACAATTGCATGATGAAAAATTTGTTTTATATCATTGGTTAAAATTAAGGTAATACGGCAATATTTGTGAAAATTGAGGGTGACATATAAATAGGAGTGAATCTAACAGACTATTTTTTTATATTTTTGAAGCTAAGGGTCTTTCTCCTTGCGAAATACATTTTGACAAGTTTTTTTGCGAGAGAAAAATAATGATATAGTAGTAATGAAGAATGGATAAAATTAAATGTAAATATTTCTATAGCTGAAGCCAATAAGCAAATTTCCATGAATATCGTACAGATAAAATTAGAATGAATTAATGAATTAAATTAGAAATGGTAGACATCGACCTTTTATATGGTACTTCATTGATTATATTTAGATTAAATACAGTTTAAGTCTCAAAAATCACAAAGTCGCTTTATATGCTGATGCTACTTAAAAGTGATTAGATAGACAGACAGATGAAAAATATAGATTAGGTCTTGTAGTGAAATGAAGTCTATTTCTTTATGTTATTAGGATATACCAACAATATGTCTATGAAATTTTGAAAACTATATAATAATCAGTTGCACTGAGTGTTAGGATGTTTAAAATTTTTTTGAACACTTTACAGTGAACAAACTGATTTTGTTAATATCTTGTGGATATTTTTAGGTTTTGATTATATTCACTTGGATGTATGGATACAAATTTTTTCAATATTATTATTGAAAAAAGCTAAAAGCAAATACATATATAGACTTTTATGTAACATATATGAGATATCATATATGGAACATATTGATAAATTACCTGCTCTTCGATTTGGTAAGGATATCGATTTGTTCTTGGAAGTCGCAAATAATTTCGTTATGCTTCTTCTTAAGCATCATGGCGGTTTCTTCGGATTCCAAATGGAACATCTTCCACATTTTGCGCATTTTCATTAATTCCGGTGTCACGCTTGCGTTGGCTTCGAACTGTAAGGTAAATGAGTTTTAATTAAATAATATTTGTAAGGATTTACAATACACTACCTGGTGTTCAGCACCACCTTCAGCTTCTCAAGACGTTCAGACATCTGAATGACTTGGACACTGAGATCGGCTTTCTCGGCTTCGATCTAGATTTAAAAGTAAAAAATAATAGAAAAAATACGTTTTAAATAATTTTAAATAAATAATTTATTTGAATAACGGATAAAATATTGCAAATATTTACTACATTAAAGAGATACATTTAGTATCAGTCTCATTTGATAATCGATTTTTTGTGATGATGGTAGTGTATATTTTTCAATAATATTAGTACCTATAACATCATATTAGGTTTTCAGTGTTTTTTTGAGTGATTCGATTTTGACTACAGAAATGATGTATTCACAGAAAAAATATGACCAAAATATTTCCAATAAAAAAGTTAATTGAAGTTGAAAATTTTTTCAATTCATAAATTAATTGATACAATTAACTTTTTAATCAAGATAGAAACATTAAGTTAATTAAGTCAATGATTGAAAATTTAAAAAAAAATTATACAATTAACTTTTTATCAAATTCGGAAGACTAAGCCAGTTAAATACAAGTATTTACGGCGTAAGTTCGGCGAGACCGAATCTTATGTACCCTCCACCATGGATTGCCTTCTACACAATCGAATTTCTGTACGTTGTCGTATCTTATACCTTGCTATCGGCAAGTATTACCATAGCCTTCTAAACTGTAAGTTAGTCCATACGTGATATATATTAGCCACAAAAAGCAGATTGAATACGTATATATTTCAATCTTGACCGGTCTATATAGGAAAGGTCTACAAATATTACAATCCGATATGAACTTTTGCGCGGTAATTAGAGAGCCAGAATTTAATATGGTGGGTCGCTTTAAATGGAGCTATATACACTAATGATATGGACCGATATGGACCAATTATTGTGTGATTGGGGTCGGTTTAATATGGGGGCTATATATAACTAAGACCGACTCGACTAAGTTGGCAAAGGTTGTTAGCGGCCATATACTAGCACAAATGTACCAATTTAAACCGAAGTCGGATTAATTTTGCTCCTACAAGAGGCTTCGGAAGATCATAATCTGAGGATCGGACTATATGGGACTCTATATAATTATAACGCTATGGATAAATGGTTTTGTTAGAGACCATCTACAAACGTGCCAAATTTCAACCGGATCGGTGTATTTTACTCTTTCAGAGCTACGGAGGTCAAATCTGGGGTGCGTTTATATGGGGCTATTATAATTATGCCGATATGGATAAGTTTTTGCATGTTATTAGAGGCCATATACTTATACCATGTACCAAATTTCAACCGTATCGGATGAAGTTTGATTCCCCAATAGGCTCCGGAGGTCAAATCTGGGGATTGGTTTATATGCAGGCAATATATATTTATGGACCGATATGGACCAATTTTTGCATGGTTGTTAGAGACCATATACTAACATCACGTACCAAATTTCAACCGGATCGGATGAAATTTTCTCCTCCAAGAGACTCCGGAGTTCAAATCTGGGGATCGGTTTATATGGGGGGCTATACGTAAACGGTCCGATATGGCCCATTTATAATACCATCCGACCTACATCAATAACAACTGTGTCAAGTTTCAAGTCGAACTGTGTCAAGTTTCAAGTCGATGGCTTATTTCGTCCGGAAGTTAGCGTGATCTCTACAGCCGGACGGACATAGCCTAGATGACTCCGAATTCACCACGACCCCAGAATATATATATCATATCTTTATGGGGTCATAGAGTAATAGTTCGATGTGTTACAAACGGAATGACAATGTTAATATACCCCCCATCCTATGATGAAGGGTATAAAAAGTGAGGATTTTTTTAAATTTTAATTTTAATTAAAAATGTATTTAAATTTGCTAATGAAAATCAATTAATTTTTTAATCCAAGAATTTTTCCTATGCCCAATTAAAACTGTGATTGATACTATCTATTTTTTGTGATTGAAGAAATATTTATGGTCCTAAAATACCTCTAGATTTCTTACCTTCCAGACAAATGGGATAAAAACCACGGTTTCAAGAAGCCGCAAGAAATCAATCGGAGAGTAAGTCTATTGAGGGCTATAACAAAACATGGACCAATACATACCATAATCGGTCAGCACCTTTTGTGGTTCTAAACTAACCTATAGTATACATTTTCAGACCAATCGATAAAAAATTGCGGCGTCGCAGATGCCTCAAAAGACAAAATTGCGTTTGATTTTATGTATATGTGGACTATATTAAAACTGGACCAGAAACTTGACCTTTCTACAGAACAAAAATCTAGATCTGCGCCAGAATTTCAGAACGATAGTACCATTATGGGGGCTGGCAGGCGTGATTGCAATAGCCAGGGCTGACATATCGCCGAGAGTTTCTCCCTTGATTTAAGAATATATAAAAATGTATATAGTTGGAAATAAGTGTTACAAACGGAATGACAAACATATTATACCCCCATCATAAAGCTATGGTGTGGGTAATAAAAAATAATGATTATAAAAATAAAGGAACAATTGAAATTGTCAGCTCTAGTTGGAAGAGGCCCCCAGCGAATATTGTTTTTTTCCAAGATATTACACTAACTGGACGTTCCAGAAAAGACAAAGCAAACGAAAATACCCGGATTCTTGAAAGTAAAAATTGCAAAAATATAATTTTTATCATCGAACCCCAAAAGTATTTATATTTTTTATTTTTTTTTTTATGCCGTAAAGATTCATGATATCAAAAAATGTAATTAAAGTGTGGTATATTGTGACGTATTAGCAATAATAAGAAATTATGCCATACATAATACGCCATATTATGCACCATTTTCTAGAATTAATATAAAAGCTTTGATTATAAAGCTTCCTAGTTTTAAATTGAATTAATTAATTTTATTGTATTAATAGCATCATTCCATAATTTTAGAAAATCTATCAAAAATTATTATTAAAATACCTTTAACTGTCAATATTCCAAAAAATATTGCAATTAAATATATTTTTTTTATGTAGAATAGACCATACGTATGGTCATGCAATAAATCATATATAAGGTAAACAATCAAATAACTTTGTAGCAGTGATTATTATTCATTCAAGGAACGCATCCATCGAAAACCGTACTTTTTTGTGTTTGGCAAAAATGCAAATATCAAGAAAAATAGTACATGAAATAAAGCAAAATAGAAATTCACATAAAATCCCGTGCATAGGAATAAATCTAAGAAGAAATATACACCCCACAGCATTACATGTGATGGACGAGAGAATGTAAGAAAATATAATGGTCCAACCAACCATTGTTTTAAAGTTTTCCAAAAATCAAAAATTGAGGTGAGAAATTCTATGCATTATTCAATAAATTTGGAAGTAATTTAATTAAATCTATTTCGTTGTGCGACATGAACAGAAATTTATTGTACCATGAAATGACCAGATTAGATGTGAACAATTCGACAAGCAAAAAACGCCGATGAAATGAAAGCATTTATTATTAAGTAGAAAAATGCAAACACAATTTTTATTTACATTTCCATTCAACGAAGATGGCACTAGTAATGAAGCATAAATTACATCCAATATGCCTGAGTGATTCGATTTAATTCTTAAATGTAATTGATTTTTACAGGCCCGTGTCGAGTAGGTTATTTGATAACCCATAACCATTAACATGTAAGTATATGGCTATTTGCTTCATTGAAAAAAAAAAAAATTACAATGAGATATAAAAATATATAAGAAAAGACAAAATTATATTAATTTCATAATATAATTCACAAAATAAATAAAAAAAAAAAATAAAAAAAAGAAATAAAAAAAATATAAAAAGTAAAAATATAAAAATAAAATCATAAAAAAAAAAAAAAAAGAAAAAATAAAAAGCACATAATCAAAATAAAATAAAAAAAAAAAAAAAAAAAAAAAAAAAATAAGCGAATAAATTTATACGTTGCCTATGTTTAAAATTTTTTGAAATTGGCCA
>PGFW01023769.1:12096-35970 GCA_003123925.1 Haematobia irritans
AGTTATTATAAGAGACCTCTAAAAACATTTTCATTAAATTTTACTCTGCCCCAAGAAGAAGTGAAAATGAATTAAAATTTATTTTTGATAATTAAATATGCAAGATTTATTACTCCAATTATTTATAATATCTTACAGCGTTGCCCAAAAATGAGGATTCAAGCTAATTAAATCACAGTTGTACTGGCGTAGCACAGTGGATTTTGAAAGAGATTTTGTTGAAATACACTACAAGACAACTGTCATTTTGCGCACTAGATTGCATTCTAAGAAAATCAATCAAAACTTGGCGGAGACTTCAGACCTATGGCAGTTTACAGAAGCATTTTTTTGAAAATTATTGGGATTTTGATATAAAGTAGATGTTATTTAAGTTAACTTTAGATTTACTCATTCTGATTAAATTTCATTTTAAAATTTACAATGAGGCGAGAAACCGGCTACGATTATCTACAATCCAGGTTCCATATCTCTATCTACATAAAAAAAAATTTTTTTCCTGATTCAATCACCAAATAATTGATCCAATTAAGTTTTAATCTGAAACGTCTTCACACTTCACATAAATGTAGGCATTCAATTAAAAAATTTAATTGGACAGTCAATAGAAAAAATTAAAATTAAAAAATTTATTTTTTAAAAACTCAATTAAGATTTTAATTGGAAAATTTCGTGAATTTTTTTTCTGTGTAATCAAATGTTAGTGTAACCAGAATCTGAAGAATATTTTTTTCAGATGACTGTACAGTAACTACATCATTCTTTTGTGATTTTTCCTACATGTCTTAGACTCATTCACAGCAAAATTCAATAAACAAAAACTAATCATTTTGTTTTTTTTCTATTTTTCAAGGTAACAACCAAACGGCAATTCTCAATAGCAGTATTTTAGTTAAATTGGTCCGGCAAAAATACCAGTGGTGAGTTATATACAATTGAACACAATAGCAATTACCCATTTTTTGGGGTTTCGATTGCTCAACAAAAACAAATTCATTGAAAACATCAATCCATAATCAGTGGTTTGCCAGCTATTTTCCGAGCTCTTGTCCCAAAAGGATCGCTTTATCCCAAAAATCCCCAATTTAATTTAAAATTTGCCCATAAAAATCCGCAAGTAATTTTTGGCAACGTTCCTTTTTTGAAAAACAAAAGTAAAACGAATAGACTCATGCTGTTAGGGAAAATCCGTACAAGAATTAAAAAAAAAATAACAATAAAATAAAAATGTGCAATTGACATGAAAGATTTCAAAACACAAAACCAGGAGACGATTGCTTCAAAATATCATCCGATTACCAGCCCCATCAGAGTTAATTATTTGGCTTATAAAAGTCATCCGAGCATCTTATGCAAATCTCGCTCGAGAAATAAAAATGGCGAGTTCGGTCAACATATAGTCAAGAAATAAAATTGACTTATCTCGATCAAAATGCTTTGCTGTCCCGATATTGAACTCTACCTCTGTATGTGCGGATATGGGATACATGTTCAAATCAGTTGATGTACGCATATGAGTCCTTACGAAATACTTTCACAATAGTAAAAACCCTTTTTTTAGGAAAGAGTAAATTGTAAGAGCCTTAGGGCCACCAAATAAATTCCGGGAATAAAGAGGAGGAAAGTTTTTTTATTTTTTGAGAATCTCTGTACTTCTTTAAGCCTTTTTCTTTAAGCATGTAAAGAAATTCATATTAAAGTATATATATCGAAAAATTCCCCACAAAAATTCCCCAAATTTGTGGAAATCCCCACCAAATTCCCCAAGGTCCCCAAACTCAAAAATTTTTGTCCCCATCCCGAAAAAAAATCCCCGATTTGGGGGAAAAATCCCAATACTCGGAACACTGTCCATTAATGGGACATGGCGTTGTCTTGACACAGCCGTGGCGTTGCTTGAAAGACAGACACAGAAAAAAATTTTTACGAATAATTTTCCAATTTAAAAATTTTTGAATTGAGTTTGAAAAAAGTATTCAATTAAAATTTTAATTGAATCACCAACATGTTTTAATTGAACAAAAATCAATCAAACAATTTAATAGTTATCAATTAATTTTTAATTGGATTCAATTAATTTTTTAATTGACCTTCAATTCATTTTAATTGATACTATCATTTCTGTGATTGAAGACATTTCAATTAAAAAATTAATTGGATCAATTAATTTCGTGATTGAATAAGAAAAAAATTTTTTGTGTGGAGGTTTCACTATGTTTTGTTGAAACCTATCAGTAGTGTACATCACAGTCGCCTATATTTTGTCCACATTTGGAGGTATCCACATATTCGACATTAATTGAAGGCGATAATACAGCACGGGTCTCATTGGAAATCTTCTTACTTTTGAGAGGTCTAGAGTGTCCAAATTTGAGAGGCTTTACTGTATCTTAATATGACAATATTAACGTGATATTATTGCAACTTTTGTACCTTTATATTGTATTAAAGTTGACGTGTAAGTAAGTTAATCTTTTTGAAAGCATTTGTGGTGATATTTTCAAGCAAAATGTGTTCGTAACAGTTCATCTTAATTGAACAATGCTTCTTATGAATTAAAATAGACCTTTTAGTAGTTATATAATACAATTGTCAAACGATTGAATCATACAATTTATTTTCAATGTTTTTTTAAAAGTTTAATTTTACATAAATATCCTTTGGGGAGTATTTGATTCTTTGTAGTATAATCAAAGTAAAATACTTTAATTGAAATACTTTATCCTCTTTGAAACCCATGTGACCACTACCTTTGCGCATTTCACCAAACTAACTCGACCATTATAATATTATTCTCCAACTAAAGATATTTTTGTAGTAAAATACATTACATTGCCCATGCTTTTCCCAAGGCTTATTAACTTTGTTTGTAAAAGAGGGACTCTCTCTCTCTCTTCACTCTCGCACAATAAAGCCCTCATATATACACTTTGCTTCTCTTTTTAAATGAGGAATATATGTAGCATTTAAAATACTCCTCTGAGATGTGTGTGCGTTTGTGGTATTTCGATTGGACATTACAAAGTGTCTCTAAATTGTCATCATTGTCTTTTGAATTATTTATGTCCTTCTAATGAAATTTCATACAATTCTCAAGGAAAATCATCTTTCGCTCGAATATTTTAAACAATAATTTATCATTATAGACTGGACCTAGCGCCAGTAAGTCGCCTCTCTAAATACTTGAGCTGAATGCATATAATAATATAACCATATGTGGTGGCCTTTCTATCCAGTTTGTACTTATGGTCATATGACAATGAAGGGAAATGAGGACAACATGCTCATTAACTTTTAATATTTTGAAGGTCATTGGAAGGAAATGTTAAGGCTGTTACATATATTTACTTGGCTTACTTACACACATTTTCTTTAATAATCTCTTTTCGGGGACACTTTTATTTTATGAAGACCCCCCCCAGTAGAGTTAAAGCTGCAAGGCCATAGGTCTGTTAATGATCTTTATCTAAAGAAAATCCATAATAAACAATCAAATCAATCTACAATCAATAGAACAGAAATTATCTAAGACATATTTATAAATATGTTTAAATTCAAATATAGTTTATATAAATTTCACAATTAACACAAGAAAAAGGATTATGCGCAGCCCATTAGATAGCTCAAAGACAAAGCGATGTGAAAGAGAAATAACAGAGAATAATGACTGAAATGGAATGAATTGGAAACCCAAGGAATGAATAGAATGAAGGAAGTGTAAACTAGCCATCATAATTTCCCAATTTTATTTATTTTAATTCTTCTCGCTTTTTATAAAATATGTCTTAATTTAATAAGTGCGAAAAATATAAATTAACTATAGTTTAGGAAGTCTTTGCAATAATTTACGTTTATAGAAATTCAGATAAAGAAGAAAAAAAAAATAACTCACGTTGTCAATTCAACAAAAACCCCAGTGCGATATCATAAAGCTATTTATGAAATTATGAAGTCCAAAGCATATGCAAACTTTTTACACCCGTAGATATACAGTAAAACCTCTCAAAAGTGGACATGCACGGTTGCCTAAATTGGGCTATTTTTGGAAGTGTCCTACTATGAGGAGTTAATTTTAACGGTGTTCAATTAGCAAACGTCTGGCGACAATTTTACACTTTTGGAGGAGTCCGCGTTTCAGAATGTGTTGAGAGGTTTTCGCTGTACTTATGATCTGGTTGTTGACGTTCTTAATTCTAATTGAAATAAAAATATTAGATAAAGAATATAAAAGAGAGTGTAAAAGAGCCAGAAATTTCGAGTACTCAGATAACTTACAAAAAAAAAATCGTATGGGCCCCTCAATAAACTCAGTTAAAATTGAGAAATATTATCCAGAACATGGTTGCATAAAGGTGCTATTTCTCATTTATTGGATTTCTTGCCAATTCCCTTTCTAATGGAATATTAAAAACTGAACGATATTCTACAGTTTTACAAAAACCATGTTGAATAATCATACAGTGAACAACCTTCTTTGGAAAGTGGATACTCACAGTCACCTAAATTTTTCTGTTCCATATTTGAAAGGGTTCATTTGATGTGAGCGTTACTTCTTTAACATTATGTAGATTAATATAGCAAATTGAAAATTGACCCTTATTGGGAGGCTGTATGGTTATTACAGCGGGTCCACGTTTTAAGAGTATTCATTGTATCTCGTTTTCTTTTAACATAGGATGCCACAATTTGAATGATTATCTACGAAAATCATTTGCATCCTTTGCGCTAATATACTACCATAAGTAATATTTCTCTCCGGTATGGTCATATTCTATTGATAATAAAAAAATATTTAGATAAGAAATATAAAAGAGAGGTAAAACGAGCCAAGAAATTTCGAGTATTCGGATACCTACAAAAAATATCGTTGGCTCAATTTTAATAAACTTATTAAAATTGAGCGAACGATATTTTTTCATTGAAATAATCATAAACTCTTTCCATTGAAAATATGGGAAACTTCAAAAAATTAAACACTCTGAACCCCGGGCACCTCTCAAAAAGCTGGCCAATTTTCGTGGGACGTTTACGTTAAAACATTAAAAATAACTTCTATCACTGGACACCTCCCAAAATAGCGGGCACAATTTAAGAGGTTTCACAGTATTTCATAAATAGCATGAAATATTTTGTTCAATTAAATAAGAAATATCCCTAATAATTGACGAATCTATCAGTGCTGCAGTGGAATTCAATATTGGATCTTTGGAAAATGGTCACCTTCACATTTCGTGAAACCCTTTGAAACCTACCCAATATGGGCAAAATGTCAGGCACAAGTGGGATATTCACCTTTTGAAAGAGGCTTAACACAGCGGTAATTTTTCGAAGTGTTCAATGGTTAGGATATCCCGGATATTGTCATCCCTTGCTCTTCCTTGCTACTAGCCACACAATATTGGATGAATATAGGCAAAGGCATTAGAAACTTCAGGAGACCAATATCCAACAGTTTTGGCGGATGTTGGTGAACATTCTTTTCGCTGTCCTTTGACTAAAGTTCGCCTTCTTTTGTCAACATGCTAGCGTCTGTCTGGGCGGTCTTCCGTTAGCGACGCGTCATTGCAAACAAGCAAATAGATGATGCTTTGTTCGATTCTTAAACAATGGGGTGTGCTAAGCGGTACTGACTACAGGGTTCTTGGTTGGGGTGGCCGGGGGATGGCACTGAATGTTCCAATTGACTGTCTTTTGCCATAGACATTGACAAAGCTGGCGACAAGGACACACTTGTAATGAACATTAAAGAGGATATTGTAAAACTTCATAAGCAAACTGTTGTGTCCATTGTTATATAGAACTTAGCAACCAACCATCCAGTCAGTCAGCAGCCAGCCATCAGCCGCCAGTAAACCAAACGAAGTGAGCAACCATGCGAAGCAAATAATCACAATTGGCAAACCTGCAAAGCTATCGAAATGGAAATGTGGCCGATTAAGGGTGGTTGGTTCACCTGGCTGAATGGTTTTAAGATGAGTGCACACTGATAGTGGGCCACTGATTGCCATCGATGACAACATGAATTCCCGAAAAAAAAATATTTTGTTGCCTCTCCAAAATATCAGAAACTAAATCTAGCAGTCGACGCCACAAGATGCTTTGCAGCGCAGGTATCATTCTTTTACAGCCTAAGCTCAATAACGATATGTCCAAGAAAAATAAGCAAATTTCCTCAATACGTTGTAAAGGTGCTTAGTGTTAGCTCGCCTCGAGGGCAAGCTTCTTTGCGGATGCGCGCAAAACATGCAGCACCATCATTGTCACTATCATTTCCAAATGGTAAGGCTTAAAACACCGGAGCAGATGTGCGGGGTGTTACTCCTACAAAATATCCACCACCATATTTTCCAGAGTTTCATGAATATAATTTATTTTGATAATAACGCTCACTTATTTTGCCTCTAGCCCCTAGGATTTAAATTATTCCATCTAATAAAGTTCGAGTTTATTTCTAGCATTAGAGTCTTTGGACGACATGGGGATTTAGTAAGAATAAAAGACATGGTGTGAGTTGTATGACCAGGGGTGTTAAGTAAAAAGTTTATCACTAACACCCCCTCATTTGGGGATATTTTCTATGGCAAGTCATGCCAGTGTGAATAGATTTCCTATTTGTTTTCACATTCCTTGTGTTGGGCACTAATGCAACAATAACGCAATCGTTTGTTTTTTAGTGTTATTGAACTCCATTCGTAGATGGTGAATCGATAAGACGAGGTCGTTTTAGGCAAGTTATTGTAGCCTATGGCTTTAGTGACATGTCACCCATAAATGATTGGAAAGTTGGTATAATTATGGGGTTTCATGATATTTTTAAGGAAAACGAAATGTAAAACTTGCTACTGTATAGCGGGTGACGGTAGATAAGAATATTGTGTTTAGCCGATTGAATTCAGAGAGTAGATATGTTATGGTTTGAAAATCATTGTGTAATAATATACATGTTTTCGTTGAAACATTATCCAGAACATGGTTTACATAAAGGTTCTATTAAGAACATCTCATTATTGGAGATATGAGACAATGTCTACACGCACGCTTGCTAATGAAATTCGGGTTATTTGCGCTCAAGAAGAACCTTGGTCCACAAAAAGTGGATCTCGTTTGCCTAAGAATGATGATATGTAGTAAAAATTAGTGTGGGCACTTTCATAACGAGTCTTTTAATTAATTAGATTATAAAAATCATAGATCAACACGGTTTGAATGATAAGTCCGCCGGTCATCAAACAAAGAAACACAAATATTTTTTGTCAAATTGGTTTTTATTATTCCAATACATACGTTCCTTCAATGAGCGATATATCGACGATTCATAAGCAACTTACTCCACTAATTTTATGAATACCATTTTATGGTAGACTAAGCTAGATACAGAGACTCGGTTTGGCCATGAAAATAGGCAGCCGTTTCGGCACGGAGCTCAGGTCTTCCAATTGCAGGAGCAAAATTTTTTCTTCTGCGTGTATCCTTTTGAGGTCTGAGGAAAAAAAGAAGTGCGGGAGGCCAGACTGGAGAATTACGGTAGGGTGGGGAAAGCTCAGATTCGAAAGCCGCATATTCATGGAATTGTTTGCCATCGTCTCAAATAACATGTGCAGGGGACGGTGCGTGGTCTTGTGAAACACTGTTGTTCTGTTCATATGGGCCGTATTGTCTGCCACGATTTATCAACCTTGAATAAGGCTCCAAGTTGCGTCCATATAATAGTCACTGTTGAGATGGTTTTTCACTCTTCGGCAAGATAATGCGAATAAAAATTATTCAATCGTCATTTCGGACCCGCCATGCTGGTGTCGGGGCCATTACTAATTTCCAGCGGACTATTGAGGCAATTCACCGTAATCGGAGACGGTTCAACGGTCGCTGTCCACCCAGGAACCGAATGTCGACTGAAACACCGGAGTGTAGTGTATGATCAGCCATTTTCATGCCGATATGTCACCATATCGCACGGAAAAAAGATTCGGGTGTATACGAGTTAACAGCTGCAATCATAAACACGGGTTGTGTTTATTGGATCAATATGTAGCTCTGCGACCGGCACACATTTTGCAAGCAGAGCTTCGCATATCCAAATATGATGGAGTGATATGACCAACACAAATTCCTGTTAAATCTTCTAAAGGCCTCTGTATACCTCTTCAACTTCAGTTACAGCGTCATTCAAAAATCAATTTCGGGGATTGTTTTTGATGTTTCAGTCGGTAAGCAAACACTCTTCGGGCGTCCACTGCGTTCACCGTCCTCTCCCGTGCTTCATTTCACTAAATCACGCACCCTTGAATTTTGGCATAGCCAACAATATATTGTTGATGATTCCCTAGGGCAGAAGTCCGGAAACCGTCATATCAACGGTTCAGTGTTTCTTCCACGTATTTTCCCTCACTTCAGATAAACAGATACTAATTATCCAAAACACGAAATTTCGTTTGCGCATTTTTTTTCACAATAACAAAAGTTGCTATTCAGCAAAAGACCTCTATCTCCAAACTATATGACTAACAACGTTCAGAATTTTGACACGACTCATATGAGAGATTGGTACTATAAAACTCACTATAAATATTTAAACTAGAACGTAACGCCATATATGTGTAGACCGGTGGGCACTTAATCAGACCAATCTGGTTATAATTTCACAATAAAAAGTTTGGATTAAACTGGACAACATACCAGTGTCTTGGTAACTGGTAAAGTGACAGACTTTGCACTAAATTTCCCCGTAGGGTAGTCATATTGTTTCTCACACATTTCAGTATATTTCTGCAAAAATCCACTTTGAAGATATATATGAAAAATAGCAATAAATTTACGTATATGAAATACAAGAGAAACCAGTTAACCGAGATGGTCAAAACACCCGGTTTTCGCGTTAACCGAAACATAGTTATCCGGTTTTGTTTGTGTTATGGAAATCCGGGTTGATCGGCGTTAAGCCGGTGTCGTGTTTTTGAGAGACATAGAGAAATATAGGTGAAAAAAGTAAGAAAGGAACTTCGTTGAACATACAGAGAAACCAGGTATAAGGCGATCTGGTAAAACCCGTTTTGCGCCGGTTACGAAAAAGTGATATGCACTTTCGGTTTGGTTCGGTGAGTTGGACACTCCAAGCGAGCACCATGATAAGTATGATAAGCGTGCACCTTCGAGCTGTCACAAATGAACTGAATAGTGTTATAGTGGCTGATAATATAGGTCTGCCACTAATAAGCAAACCTAACGAAAAACTTAGGAATAACAAAAAATTGTTATATAAAATGTATTGTCATCGCTCCAGAAAATTTAATTATGATAAAAATTCCGTGAACAAAACTTTAACTATTAAAGCTAATAAAGTTCATTAAGATTAATTATCGAGTGAACAGCACCGCTCCAAATGACCTATAAATATAAAACTTTAACCAACAAAAAACAAAAGCAAAAAAACACAAATGAAAATCAAACATTTTCCACATGAATACAAATAAAAACGAACACAATGAACTCACAAAGAAAAACAAGAAACTTTATTTGTTTTTTATGTTGCATAAAATGTAAAGCAAATACACTTCTTCCCTACGCCAAAGAGAAAAAATATAAAATCAAAATAACTTATGATCGAATACATTTACAAACATTTACATATCATCAAGTCTCATGGTTTTGCTACATATCTGAATGGTGTAAACACAACGCAACTTGCCTAAACAATGTATGTCAGAGTTTTATTGCATCATGTATTAACTGATATATCTTGCTAAACAAGACAATCAGCCATGTGTTGGCAAATTGTTGAAGTAAAAAACACAATGTATTTAAATGTTTTTTGTCTTGAAAATTACACTTCAATCGAACATGGCAAACAATTCTGGCCCCTGAAACTCCCTAAGCTATTATGTTCGATATAAGAAAAGAAACATAAAAAAAAGAGACGACACAGGCCAACAGATAGAAGTGATGGTAAATTGGCTTGTATCACTTTCTAAGACGTGCTTCTTTTTATGCTTTATAGAGTGAAAGGTGCTCAGACCATAATTTTTCATAGCGAAAGCAAAAGTGCTGGTCGATAGACCAGAACAGACGGTTTGCTTTTTCGGTCGTCGCGCTGAATCCTTTAGGGTATCAGTTTTTCGTTAAAGTTTGTTAACTGCTTTACTGGATGGTTTGCATCCTTACATTGTAAGCCTTGTCAACTTCTCGAAACATGATGAATAATTTGACATAATTAGGAAGCTGTTCTTCTTGTGTGGTAAAAAAAAAAACTTATAATATTATTATATTTGAAATGTGTAAGAGAGTGAATGTGAATTGCAACTTAAAATTATAATGCGTATATACCAAAGAAATTCAAATCATAATTATTTTTTCAGTAGTTAAAAATAATACACATTTTTACTTAATCGACATAAGCCTTTACCACCGGAAAAAACCTAAGTTAGAAACATATAGAATTATGTTCTATAATTATTAAGCATATATGTCTTATAATATAGCTTCTAAATATCCATTTACTAGAGACATACAGTGGACAAGAATGATTTCAAAGAATTGTCGTTATTCGTCTAAATTTTAAGGTGAAATGCTTTTAGTGCTCACCAATGAGTGAAAATATTATGTTAGTTAAAGCCTCAATTCTAAAAAAGAACGTTGAAGAAATACTCGGCAGCTAAGGTGTGCAGAATAGTAAGCGTCCATATTCGAAATTCCTGTTCTAGAGTGGAACGGTCGGTAAGCTACGCAGAGAAGGAGTAGTATTTGACATCAAGATCATGCTTTACACGAGCAAATGGTAAAATCTTATTGGACAGTCGTGAACATAGTAACATTTTTTACGGCAGACCCAATGGTTTTTTTTCTGACAGAAATGTATGTATCCTGTTTCGGAAAAATATATATGCTTTGGGCGAGAAAAACAACAGTTTTTTGCTGAGATAGGAACATGTTACAGTGGTCACCGTATGCAAGAAATAACATTTTTGTCTTCGAAACACTATGGGGGGTGTTTTGAGGTGTGATGTACCATAGTCCTTCTCAATGTGTGCATAGGTTATAGAAGAAATTGTAAAGGGGATTATGTTAAGGAGCTTGATAACTTTTTTTATTGAAACGTTAGATTGGTGCCTATGATATTTACTTTTTGAAGATGAATTTCGATTTAAAATGTTGACCGGCTGCGTCTTAGTGGTCCATTTCGAAAGCTCCAATTTTTGGGGGGCATACTTTCGAGCAATTGGGCCCCGCGGGCGGAATAAGCCGCAGTTTCTTTCGCGAACCTGTTCGTCTGCCCACACTTGAATATAATTGCTGGCTTAATTCTGTACGAACTTTCAGACTTGACGATAAAGCCCGCCACAACATAGTCTAAAGGCGTCAAATCGCCATGATCTTGTGGCCAACTACGGTTACCATTTTTGAACAGTGAATGTTCTCCGAATCTATTCCCATCAAAATGGAGCAGTAGAATGCGAGCAACTGTGTTGACAAAAAGTATGGGCGCCAAAATTATAAAAAAGAACCACATGGTCAACCAATTAATAAAAAACATTGTTGGGCAATCGAAAAAATTTGGTAGAGAACGTAGCGAATCGCCATTCACTCAACGTAACGTTGCGTCCAAACAGCATCTTTGAAAAATAACGGATCCAATGATCACCAGGTACAAACCACACCCAAACAGTTGCGATTTTTCGGGATGCATGGCAGTTCTTGAACGGCTTTCTGGTTGTCTTAACACGTCAAAAATCGGCAATTTTGCTTATTACGTAGCCATTCAACCAGAAATGAGCCTCATCGCTGAACAAATTTGTCGATAAAAAGCGATTTGTATGCCACTTGATTTTGGAATAAAAATTCAACTGATTTGCAAGCGTGCTCGTTAGTAAGTGACTATTCATGATGAAATTCAAAGCATACTGAGCATCTTCTCATTTGACACCTATTGGTCCTTGAAATCCCACGTGATCTGTCAAATACTAAATGGCAGTGAAAATCTTAACTCCAAAAGAATCACCCTTTTATACCTTATATTCTAGATTTTCTTATTCCAAATATGATGTTCTTAATTATGCTATGTCACCGACGTTCAGTTTCCTCATTCGATTTTTCCCAAAACTTTCACCGTAACGGGTTGAGAATGTTTTTAGTTGAACAGGTTATCATGGAAACTAGAAATTCACATTTCCTCGAACTTCACATATATGCAACCATATGTCAGCAAATAATTACCAATGCGAGGCCCAAGGGGAAAAATGATTTTATGTAATGTTACATGTCCATGTTCTTAAAGCCTTTTTAATTCTTTATTTCTATGAAACTTATTCAATATTTTGACATATATTTTTTGAATAGGGTATGTTAATCTACGGGGTATAATCAAATTAGGTGGTTCACATCTAAAATATTGACGTGTTTTGGAGGAAAACTTGTGTTTTGAAGCGTGTTTTTAGTATGTGCAAAGAACGACTCTTTGAAGGCGCTTATAAAGGGAAAAACATTTCAACCCAAACATGCGGTGGAACACCATATTACTTCCAATAGAGACTAAACACACACTACCACTGCTCGTATCTCTCTCTCATACACTCTCCATATCTTACTCGCATATTGTAGGGTTATTTTGGAATATACATCTCAATTCATGAAAAACTTTGGTTGGGAAAAGAATGACAAGCATTTATTTTGCAAAAATTTCAATACAACATCCATTTATGCCCGTATTGAAATTAAAAATCAAGACGGCATTTAAATCATTATGAATTTTCAGATCATATAATTCTATTACATACGAAATTTACACTTGCACAATACTCACCACACACATACAGCGGCGCTATACTTTAATACAAAATGAGATGATAATTTCTTGTATTTGTTTTCTACTTAAAATTTCGTTGTTCCCTGTCTCTTCTCCTCTCCATACAACACTACTCAGATTGTAAAATGTAAAGGGCTGGCATTTAAGTAAAGTGTCAAATCATTTTAAACTCGATCGTTCTATAAGCGTTTGTGTTGCTAGCAGTTTTCGTGATCGAAATTTAAAACATTTAATACTTATTGTCAAATTATTCAAAGCAAAGAAGAGCATAAACATGACAAACATAAGGCTCAAAGTTAAAATGCAGCATAAGAGCAAATGCATAAAAAAACATTCGTACTTTTTAAATCCGAGCTTGACATTTTTCTATGTTTCAGTCTCCAATATTACCAAATAGTTTGTAAAAGCGCCGCCTAATGGGTGAGTTGGATAAACAGACTCACGCACTCGCATTAAAGAGAAGGTTTCAAGGGCCAAATATAAGCCTTCAGATATCAACTAAGTAAATCCAAAATTCCACTTCGAAGAAAAAAAACACATTGTGTATATCATAGGACGGATGATCCACCATTTTCAAAGCCGTTGAATTTTGCATCACTGATCTTAAAAGTGTATCCGAAATCATTGTTTGAATTGTGAATATCAAAATTTTGTAAAATTTGGGCAGCAGAAATAATTTTTAAATTTTTTTATGACTCTTTAGGCATTCTACAACCATTTTCTGGGAATCGATTGACCTCGAGCATATCTCGAGAAATCGCTCTGTTTCTTGCTCTGTTTTAAGCCATTTGAAACAAAAAAAAGTTTAAATACCGAGATAGATGGATCGATGTGGAGGTGATCGAAGAGATGGCGACAGAGAGCGCATGAGGCACTATAATGGATATGTGATTTCAACGAGCAGAAGAGGTGTGAATGTATATGAGGAGACGTCAGGTATGGTGATATTAAAAAAGAGAACATCTTTGAAAGGACATGTTGGAAATGAAGCTTCTTTCGAGTTGTAGCTTAGAAGAACTTCTTTCTTGCTGGGAGTCGGGGAGAGGGCAGATAAAGCTGTAATAAGGGATTTTTGATTAGAATATGCAGGGAGGATATGTTACGTTCGCCTTGCATTTCAAAAATGACCGACGGACTCCGCCAGCTGCTTTATTGTTTATTCATTATTGTAAAATCAATCATTCTTTCACAGATATAGGTTCTAGCATAACCAAGATTGTCTGGAATAGTTATGAAGTATTCTACAATACAAATTTTCGAAATACTCTCTCCAAACAACCCTTATCATTTGCACGCCAAACTGACAGAGTCAAAGCGTGGTTGAATCTCATTATTGGAAATGCATTTGGCGTTGAGCATGTGTTATTGATATTAACTGGAAATATGCAAATTTTTATGGATTTATGGATTACATGATGAATGAAAAGTAGAAGAAGAAGTGAAAAACAATAAAATTAGTTACAAAAAAAAAAAATAAAATAAAAAATTAAACTCTTTAACGCATAAGTAAACGAAAAAAAACCTTACGTAGTATATATTTTCACTCGTTTTTCCTAAGTGCGATGCTCAGTTCTTTTGTTTTTTGTGAGATCTCACAAGAAAATCTTACATAAGAAAAAAACATGCAAATTCTGTTTTTGTTTCCTGTTTTATAGTCCGAAGTAAAATAAAAAGATCTTTTATCATGGCTTTCTTTTTTCGCCAAAATACCGATATAGTCTGACGAAAGCTCTCGAAGGACCCCCCCAAAAGATTTGTATAACAGATAGATGTGTCTCTTGGTCTGACATTTATATACAATAGGACAAACGTTTGATAAATTTCATGTAGACATATGAAAATGGTTGCGTGGTTATAATAAATTTTTAAACTGGCATTCATTCATTTCATTCCGAGAGTCCCGACTTGAAAAAGAGTTAGAGGATTTATAATCGAGAATCATGATGAGCAAACAACAAGTAAAATTGAGAGAGTACGTGGTTGTAGTTTATTGTATTCTTTGGAATATGCGAGATATTTTTATTGTATTTAATAGCAATAGGATAATGGTTTTAAAGCAGGGGGTTTTAAAATTTAAAGAATTCTATATAATAATCAAAAAAAATATTGTAGCCAATAAATTTTATAGTTTTATGGGAATAGATAATAAAGACAGCTAGAATCATAAGGTAAAAGCAGTCTCAGCAGGATGGCAGAAATTTTGTGCGTCCTACTGGATTAGGATTCAGAGGGTACGTCGTGTATAGGTAGAAGTCAGTATAGGCATATGGGGTCCTCAGTTCTAATAAACGCTACGACATAGTGCTACGAAGTTATAGGAGAGACCTCTAAGAAATGGCGGGGAGAACATTTTCATAGATTGATACTCTCGCCCCAAAGAAGATATGAAAATGAAATTAAAATACAGTTTTTGATATGAAATACTGCGAAAGAATGATGAGCTACCAATTATGAGAGTACTACAGCGTTGCCGAGAGAGAAGTTGATGGATTTAGTAATGTAAATCGAGGGTGTGTTACTGGGTAGCACAGGGTGATTTGGAAAGAGGGATTGTTGTTGTGAAATTACATGCTACAAGACAGGAGCTGTCATTTGGGCGAGCGTAGAGTTGACTTCTAAGATAAATTCATCAAAAAAGGTTGGGAGAACGGTGCAGACATATGGCAGTTTTACAGGAAGGAGCATTTTTGGAAAATTAGTTGGGGATTGTTGAGGTAATAGATGTGTGAGTGTGGTATATGGGAAGTGTAGGGACTTAGTTGTTATGGCGATTCTGGTATAAAGGTTACATTGTTAAAGAATAGGGCAGAGAATAAGGATATAAGAGACTAGATAAGGTAGTATTATGAATATAACCAGAATATGGAGTCACATCGACTCGCGAGCTCGTAGCGATAGAAGAGGACCGGAAGAATGTTGTTAGTTCTGAGGGGAAGGGGAAGAGAGGAGAGGAGAAGTTGATGGCAGATTAAGGTTTTGAATTGGTGAAGAGCGTCGGTTGGCATACATAAGAATGGTAGCGATCAAATTTAAGGAAAAAGTTGAATTGCACAGTCAAGTAAAAAAGTAAAAATTAAAAAATGTTAGTTTTTAAAGGAGAAAGCGTCAGATGAGAGGGATTTTAATTGAGGAAAAATTGTTCGGTGGGAGAGTTGGTTTTTGTGGGTGTGGTAAGTCAGAAGAGTTAGGTGTAGGCCAGAAATCTGGTGCGAGGAGAAGAGTATTTGTTTCAGATGGGACTGTGTATCGAGGGTGAATACAGGGTCAGTCGGTCTTTTTGAGTTTTCCTGACATGTCTGTAGACTATGCATTCAGCGGTAAGCAAGTTCAAGATAAAGCAGAATAACGAAAGTCATGGTTGTTGTTGGTTTTCTATTTCAGGGGGTAGAGAGCCGAAACGGAGATTCCTGTCAAGCTAGGAGATTGGATAGGGAGGGGGGGGGGGGTTAAATTGGAGTGGGGCGGGGGGGGCAAAGATCCAGTGGGGTGAGTTTATCAGTACGGGGCAAGTTAGAGTAGCCACATAGCAATTAATGCGATGTCGAGTGTGCAGAAGAGTGCGAGAATTCACGTTGAAACAGAGTGAGAGAGTGCGCATTAAGTCAGGTGTTGAGCCGAGGTGAGGTGGTGTGCGGCGAGAGTGTGTGACGGGGGGGGAAATGGAGGTGGCGTGAGTGGCGGCGAGAAGGAAGGGGGGATGGGCGCGAAGTGTAGATTTAAAATGGCGGGGGCATGGTGAAAAATCCGCAATAATGGTTAGTGGAGGGAGGTGTGTGTGAAAAAAAGAAGTAAAGCGGGAGATAGAGCGCTGTAGAAAATCCGTGAAAATTAGAAAAAAATTGTTAAATAAGGAGTAGAAAATGTGCATATTTGGGAATTGAAGAAGAAGATATGTTGATGCGAAGAGAGTAGATAGACGAGATCGAAGGGGAAGGAGAGACGAGAGGAGAATACATAGATATGGATGAATATTATGAGCTGAGAGATATATCAAGATAGCGAACGAGATTGAGTATCGAGATTATAAGGATAACTCCGCGAATTGCAGAGTAGATATGTTGGGATAGAAGAGTCATCGTGTGCATCCTCTATGCAATGCCATGTGCGCGTCGAGAAATAAAGAATGGAGAGTGTCGGTCAACATAGTAGGTCAAGGAAATGAGAGAATTGACTTAGTCGATGCACAGATGCGTGGTGCTGGTCTGACGGGGAGGTAGGATGGGGACGTCGTACTCGGTAGTGTGGCGGAGTAGGGGGGGAGTACAGTGGGGAAAGATGCAGTGGAGGTAAGCTATATGGGAGGTCGCGTTGGAGAAAAGTGAGCTGCAGGAGATGAGGAGAAGGAAATTTGTTTGAGGAAGAAGATATAATGGTAAAGAGAAGAGCTGGGGGCACGCAGATGAGAATGGCGGGTGAGGATATGAAGGAGGGAGGGGGAATTGGGTGTGTAGTTGTTGGTTGAGAATATCGTCGGTGGTAGGCGGTGGATGCGTGTAAGGGCGGTGTGTTTGGGGGTAGGAGTCATGGGGGGGTAGAGGGGGGAGGTCGATGGAGGAGAGAGTAAGTAGGTTGATTAATGGTGGATGAGGGAGGCGATAGGGCTGGGAAGGAGAGAGTTAGGTGCGAAAAGTCCGGCGCGGCAAAGTAAATCGACTGCGCGAGAGGTGGGAATAATTTTGGGGAGGAAGCTGGAGGACAGACGAAAGCCCGAAGGTGCGAACTCAAGAGCGAGTTTGGTGTGTGGCCGGGAGGGGGGAAGATCCCGCGATTTGGAAAAGTGCGCGAGAGGTAGTGGCAACGACGGGGGGGGGGGGGAGGGGTCGGCAGAGGTGGAGCATTGGGACAGTTGACTGACAGCAGCGCTGGCGGTAGTGAATGTAAGTCAGACACAGAAAAATTCCACGGAATAATTGGTTCCAAGAGAGTTTGTATATCTGAGTTGGGTGAGAAGAGATGGGTGGGAAGATGTAATTGATGCGGAGAGAGAAGTGGTGAGTTGGAGGATGTGAAGAGGAAAGAGAGTGCATGTGAGCAGGACAAGTGAAGAGTGAGGGAGGAGAGGTGGAATTGTCAATGTGGGCGAGGGTGAGATGTGTTTAATGACGGTAGGGGGGCGAGATTTGAGCATGTGTTTGAGTGTGAGGGGTGGGGGAGTGTGCTGGTGAGGTGGAAGACGAGTGGAGATGGAGAGAAAAATTAAATGGTGGGATCGAGATGAAGTATTTCTCGGTGAGGTGGAAGATAGTGAAGAGAAGTTTTTGTGGAGTGATATGGTTGTGTGTGAGTGAGAGGACTGGAGTCAGGAGGGTGGGTGTAGGGGAGTGCATCAGGGTCGCGGGGCTAGTGAGGGGTGTCAGCGGTTGGAGGTGAGTGGCGACGAGTAGTTGCGACATTAATGGGAGGGGAGGGCGAGTAAATATAGGGGGGAAGGACGTGCAGTGAGAGATGTTCTAACTTTTGGAGAGTATGAGAGGGGTGCGCAGGGTATGGTGAGAGGCGTGAGCTGGGAGTGGTGTGAGTGAGTAGGGTGGAGAGTGAGAGAGAGGGGAATGGTGGAGGGTGGGGGTGCGGGGCGGGCGGGTTTAGTAGTGGGGGTGTGAGGTAGGGGGAAAGTCTGAAGGAAGACGGGAGGAGGGGGTGGTAGATTAGAGTGCTTTTGAAGGGCATTTGTGTAGTAGTTTCTCCAGCAAACATGGATGGTTGGAAAACAGGGGTCTGGCGGGGGGGGATCTTAATTGAGACAAGTGTTCTTTATAGATGAAAGGCTAGTACCGTATTAGTAGTTAATATTACATGAGGGGCATATTGTCAGAAGGGCGAGTTTTAATGATAGGCTAATGGTAGTGTTGAAGTGAGGTGAAATAAAGTTAATTTTACATAAATATCCTTTGGGGAGTATTTGAGTTCTTTGTATTAAGATTCAAATAAATACTTTAATGTGAAATACTTTCCATCTTTGAACCATGTGACCAACTACCATTTCTGCCATTTAACCAACTTAATCTCGGACCATTTAACCATATTTCTCCAACTAAAGATATTTGTACTAAAATCATACCATTCCGATGCTTTTTCCCAAAGCTTATTAACTTGTGTTTTTGTAAAAGACGGGACTCTCTCTCTCTCTCCTCATCTGCACAATAAAGCCGATATACTACCTTTGTACTCTTTAAATGATGAACTATATGTGAGCATTTAAAATACCCTCTGTGGATGTTGTGTGCGTATGTGTATGGTACTCGATGACATCTACAGAAGTGTCTCTAAATGTCCATGCATGTGTCTTTGAATCTGTTAATGCCTCGTAATGAAACTTTCATAACAATTCTCCAAGGCAAAATCATTTCGCTCGAAATCTATTAAACAATAATTTTATCATTATGACCTGGACCTAAAGCCAGTAAGTCTGCCTCGTCATAACTGACTCGATGCAATAACATATAACCATAGTGTGCCTTATCTATACGTTTGTGCTTATCGTCATATGACCAATGAAGGAAATGAGGACAAATGTCATTACTTTTAATATCTTGAAGCCATTGAGAGGAAATGTAAGGCTGTACATATATTTACTGGCTTCTTACACATTTTCTTTATAATTCATTTTTTCGGACACTTTTGATTTACTGAGACCCCCCATAGAGTAAAGCTGCGAAGGCCCCATAGCTGTTATGTCTGTTAATCTAATGAATCTTACATCACAGAATCCATATAACTTACACATAATAAAATCACAATAGAAAGAAATCCTAAGACATATTAAATGTTCTCAAATTAATAATATAACAATTGATAATTTACTACAAGAAAAGACCATAAGGATTATCGGCAGCCCATCCAGATAGCTCCAAAGACAAAGATGTGAAGCGAAATACCAGAGAGAAAATAAAATGACTAAAATGGAATAGAAATTAGGAAACACAAGAGAATAGAATGAGGAAGTGTAACTAGCATACTATAATCCCAATCTAATTATATTAACATCTCATTCATCGCTTTTTAACATAACTGTCTTCATTTCTTAACTATCAGAAAACATCAAAAATTAATAAAGTTTAAAGAAGTTTTTGCGAAAATTACTGATGTTATAGGAAAAGAAAATAAAAGAAAAAAGCAAATAAAAAAAAAATAACTATACGATTTTGTAA
Organism: Haematobia irritans; assembly: GCA_003123925.1. Taxonomy (NCBI): domain Eukaryota; kingdom Metazoa; phylum Arthropoda; class Insecta; order Diptera; family Muscidae; genus Haematobia; species Haematobia irritans. Next base: position 32,041 of record PGFW01023769.1, read on the forward strand.
ATAATATCTAACGAAAAACCTCTACAGAGACTGATATACAATAAAAGCTAATATTATGAAATTATGAAGTCCAAAGCATATGCAAACTTTTTACACCCTGTAGATAATAACAGTAAAACCGTTATCAAAAGTGGACATCCACAGTACGCTACATTGTGGTCTCAATTTTAGGGAGTGTCCTAACATGAGAGGAATTTTTAATGTGTCAATACAGCAAACGTCTGGACGACAATTTTTACATTTCTTGCGGAGGTGTCCGCGGTTTCGAGAATGTGTTGAGAGTTTTTCGGCTTGTAGGCTATGATCTGTCGTTTTGACTATGAGAATAACTCTAAAAAAGTTTATCTCTAATTGAAATATGAAAATATTAGATAAGAAATATAAAAGAGTAGGTGTAAAACGAGCCAAAATTCGAGTATTCGATACTACTACAAATAAATAGTCGTTGGCGTCAGATTTTAATTTAACTTTATTAAAAATTGAGGGCGAACGATATTTTTTTCATTGAAAATAATCATAAACTCTTTCCATTGGAAAATATGGGAATACTTCAAAAAATTTAACACTTCTGAAATCCGGGCACGATTTCAAAGCTGGCAATATTTTTCGTTGAGACGTTATACCTAAAACATTAAAATTAACTTCTAATCACTGATCCACTGTCCCAAAATAGGGGAGCGAATGTTAAAATAGTTTCACTGTATTAGTAAAATAGCTAATGAAATATTTTGTTATTTAAATAGAAAATCCTAATATTGACGAATTATCAGTGTGCAGTGGATTCAATTGGAACATATTTTTTTTTTTGGAAAAAAATGGTCAACAGTTCACATTTATTCGTGAACCTTCTGGAAACCTTCCAAATATGGGACAGAAATGTAGCAGCAAGTGGGATTCCACTTTTGAAAGAGCTAAACAACAGGCGCGATACACTTTTCGAGAGTTTCAATACAGATATAGTTGCATGCAAGTAATGATGGTTAGGGAGTATCCAGGATATGTCATCCTTGCCGTCCTTGCGTACAGCACACAATATTGGAATGAAAGTATAGCAAAGGGCATTAGAAATATCAGAGACAAATCCAACAGTTTTGGCCGATGTTGGTGAACTTTTTCGGCTGTCTTTGACGTAAAGATGCCTCTATTTGTCCAACATGCATAGGTCTGTTGGCGTCTTCGTTGATAGGAAGACGTATTAGCAAAAGCAAGATAATGATGCCTTTGGTTCGATTCTACAATAGGTTGCCAAAGGTACGTGACTACAGGGTTCTGTGTTGGGGTGGCCGGGGAGCATGATTGTTCCAATTGACTGTCTTTTGCTCATAGACATTGACAAAGTGGCGGACAAGACACATTTTAATAACATTTAAAGAGGATATTGAAAACATTCATAAGCAACACTGTTTGTGTCGATGTTATATTAGAACTGTAAGGCAACCAAGACATCAGTCAGGATCAGCCAGCCATCAGCCCATCTACCAGATGAAACCAACCGAGTGAACAACCATAGGAAGCAAATAATCACAATGGAAAACTTGCAATAAGACTAATCGGAAATGGAAATGTGGCCGATTAAGCGGATGTTGTGTTCAGCTGGTCCTGTATATTAAGGATGAGTGACACTGATGGGGCACTGATTGCCATCGATGAACAACATGAATTCGAATAGTTTGTTCTTGCTCTCAAAATATCAGAAACTAAATCTAGCAGTCGACGCCACAGATGCTTTGCCCAGCAGTATCATCTTTACAGCCAGCTCAATAACGATACTGCAAGAAAAATAAGCAAATTTCCTCAATAGTTGGTAAATGCTTGGTGTTAGCTCGCCTCGAGGGCAAGCTTCTTTGTGGATGCGCAGAAACAATCAGCACCATTCATTGTCACTATCATTTCCAAATGGTAAGGCTTAAAACAACGCCGAGCTATGGTGGGATGGTGTTACCGTCTCACAAAAATACCCCATATTTTCCAGAGTTCATGAATTATAATTTATTTGAATAATAACGCTCGACGATTATTTGCTCTACCCCTAAGGATTTAAATTATTCCATCTAATAAAGTTCGAGTTTATTTCTAGATTAGAGTCTTTGGACAACATGGGGATTTAGTAAGATATAAGACATGGTGTGAGTTGTATGACCAGGGGTGTTAAGTAAAAAGTTATCACTAACACCCTCAATTTGGGGATATTTTCTATGGCAAGTCATGTGCCAGTGTGAATAGATTTCCTATTTGTTTTCACATTCCTTGTGTTGGGCACTAATGCAAATAAATAACGCAATCGTTGTTTTTTAGTGTTATTGAACTCCATTCGTAGATGGTGAATCGATAAGACGAGGTCGTTGAGCAAGTTATTGTAAGCCTAATGGTTTAGTGAGCTCACCATAAATGATTGGAAAGTTGGAATAATATATGGGTTTCATGATATTTTAAAGGAAAAATAGTAAAACTTTCGTAATAGTCATAGCCGGGATGGCCGGTAGATAAGAATATGTATTTAGCGATTGAATTCGAGAGTAGATAGTGTTAGGTTTGAAAATACATGTGTAATAATAGAGTGTAATGTTTTGCGTGAAACATTTATACAGAACAGGTTTACATAAAGGTTCTATTAAGACATCTCATTATTGGATTTCTTGGCAATGTCCTTGTCTGAATATGAAAAAAAACTGAACATATTTTACAGTTTTAAAACCATTGAATAATAATACAGTGAAACTTCCAGAAGTGGATATCACGGGTCGTCTAAATTTGTCCATATTTGAAAGGGTTCTTATGTAATGATTATACTTTTTAGCGATAATATAGAGCAAATTTAAAAATTCCTATTATTGGGAGATGTCTGGTTTCAGCGGTCCACTTTAGAGAATTCGTTTGTATCTGTTCTTTTAAGCATTGGATGAAATTAATTATTAAGGAAAGATCGTTGCCATCTTATGAGTATATATATACATAATGTATTCCTCGGTATGGTCAAGTTGAATATTGATACCATGAATTTCTCCCAGTTGAAAACCATGGGAATAATAGTGACCCGCTTTTGTTAATATTTATATGCTAGTCTACCAGTGTGAATGATTTTCTATTTGTTTGCACATTCGTTTCAGCAAGTTAATATTACCGGTATGGCTATTTATTGGAAAGTTGGAGTAATTATGGGGTATTTTGTATTTCGAGTAAAAGGGTTAAAACTTGCAACTTTAAGTGGGGCAAATAAGAAGTTTGTGATTAGGATAATTTGTAAGGTAACATTAATCAGGTTAGCTGATCTATTTAACAAACTAACTTTACCTATAATAAAGAAAGGAAGCGTGTTGATTTTGCGTTTTTAAGTACAAAATGTTTGTGAGCTATGCAAATACATCGTTCACAGAGGTTCCATAGTTCAATTCTTTCGGGAAAAGTAAATGTTATTTTTACAGTTTGAAATGATATTGAAATAACATAAGCTACGAGAACATAGTGGCAACTGGTATCCTTCGGCAGTAGATCTATGAAGAATCTCCGCAGGAATGTCAGTTTTAAGATTGACACGATGCAGAAATAATTACAGTTGAAAACTACATTATAAAATTAAGTATACAGTAGGTTCAATCCTATAGTTAAATAGTTTGGAAAAAGTAAAGTTATTTATTAAGGTTTGAAAATCAATGTAACAAAATTAGCTACCTAAAACATGTTTGCCGGAGAAATCCACGAGAGAATGTTTTAGTAGCAAAGTCTGCAGACAATGCCAGGTTAATATTGACACAGTGGGCATGTAAATTTTGAAAACCATTGTAATAATATAGACCCGTTTTCTTTAAGTACTTGAATGCACAATTTGTTATGAGTTATAAGAACATCGTTGCAACGAATCTCAGAAGCGGAATTCTCGTTGATCGAAAGGTAATTCTTACGTAACTAATTCACTACAATTATTAGAATATG
>PGFW01023773.1:404-14918 GCA_003123925.1 Haematobia irritans
ATGCTTCCGGATGCAACATATATTAATTTAGAACTGCCTTATAAAACTATATAGTGTTAGCTAGGCTTTGGAGCGCTATTTAACATGGGAGCGATATTTGAATTAACTCTTTGGTGTTTCGTTGCTTGTTTATGTACAAAATTAAACATTTTTTATTTTTTCTTCGGGCAATTGATCAGCTACTTCTTTGATCCTTACAAGCCGTGTGCGTCCCGCTGTTCGAATTCCCTCCGACCCGCCTGTCCGTGACAAAAAGTAAACATTAAACATAAAAAAAAATCATAAATTGAATTAATCTTCTTTCATACAATGTTTGTTTACAGAAGAGAAGTTGCTAACGAACTAAAAAATCTGGCCGTTGGAAAAGTGAGAAAGATGTGCGAGAATATACAATTAGGCAGAAACAAAATTTTTGAGCACATTTCAGCCCGGTCGAAAACCTATGTCCCCACGCCCCGCCACCACGCCCAGCCGGCCACCCTGCTGTTAATCACCCTATATTCCCTGCGTTTATTTTCATAAATTCATCCTCATTGATCTGTAAATATATAAATAAACTACAATCAAACATTTTTGAGCATCCATATTGTCTTCGGCCTCGACGGAATTTCTTCTCTAATCACTACTCAACTTATTTTTGGGGCTGCAAAAATGCTCTCCAAACATACTTACTATCCTTTCACAATACATTAACATATCATGTTTTTTGGAAGACAACATCATATTGAATTTTGCGCATTAGCAAAAAATAACAACAACTGTTTGGCAACTAATACGGACTACCCCTAAACCACTACCTATCTGTTTAGCACCCACCATATTGCTTCTCAAACCATATTCATATATTGAAGACTATCACAAACATATTAAGATGTTTGGAGCTACATACCCAAAACAACTCGTACTAGCTTGACCCAGCAAAACATATCGTTTGGGAGTATATACCGTTACAGAACGCCGATTTTTTCGTCGAGCGCTGCTAAAAACTGAACCTTATTCAGCACATTCTATTCTTTTTTTTCTAAACATTACTGCCAAATGTCCTCACCCACAAGATTTTGTTAATAAAACCTACTATACACTCCAAATCAATAATTGACTGCTAGGCACCTAGCTCTCTACTCTCGCAGATTTTTGTTATACTTTTAGGGCTATTTTATCATTTATTCCTATTGTAGAGTTTCATTCTCATTCCTTACCGTCTTCTTTTTTTCGGTTGTTCCTCACCTTGTGCGCTTGATATTAACAAGTGCCCCTGCTGGACACTATTTTTATTCCTGTAAAGTTCTACATAATATAAATAAAATTTCATAAATTCAGAGTGGGGAAGACACGTGATATTGCAAAATGTCAATCTGACACGGGAACCTTATCAAAGTTGAAAAGTTTTCAAACAGCCATATAACATATATTTAAACATAATTTCTTTTTTTTTTTGGAAAACTTCTCCTATCGTATCTGTCTCTCATGTTATAAATTTCACTTACTGAAAAGTGGGTAATAGCATTCACCTTTAAGGGGAAAAGAGAAAAACAAATCACGTATTGCATAAATTAAAAACAAAAAAAAATTTTAGGGGATGTTCTATATTAAAAGCTGTCACCTTTGTATACAGACTACTCACAAAGTCTTGTGTTTGCTGAAAGTTTTTGCATGAAACTAATAAAAAATTAAACTATATTATTGTTGTCACCTGCCAGCTGGCAAAATGTTGTGACGGTAGCGAGAGCGGAGATGTGGCACCTAACAGTAACAATTTCAGTTTTGGATTATGTGTATCTTTACAATTTTGTTTTTACCTTCATCTCAATGCTCTATCGCTTTGAGTTTTTCTTGTTCTTATTTTAACAGGTGATAGTGTTTTTTTTTTTTTTTTTGGTTTATTACCTTTCTTAAAGGAAACGGTACTATATCTGATTTTTATTTGATATTGTTGTTTGGAATTTCACTCATTTATTGTTTGTACATACTACACTACGACAAGTGTGAGACGTTATTATAATTTTCTATTCCTCTATTGCTATAGTAGTAAGTAAAACATTTCAGATTTTCATAGTATTTGGGCTGCGATGTCATCTTAAATCATAAATTTGGGCCAATTTTTGTAGCACGTAAAGCATAACAAGAACTTATTGTCACTTTGTTTGCTACATTTGTCTGTACCTTTTCTTCTTTTATATAAGCATACATAATATAGTAGCAGAACAATTGATACTTTGTGGAGTTCTGCCAACGAACAATGTTGTTTACTTTACAAGTAAAGTTATAGAAAAGTTTATGTAGCTACTGTGCAAACATAGTTTTGTGGTGGCGGTTAGGGTGAGGAGGAAATAAGTTTTCTCATCCACAGAGATGAATATTTGTATGATGGCTATATAAAAGAAAAGTTAATGGAATATAGACAAATTCGGTAGCATATGTTTATTATAATGTTACCTCTGATTCTGGCTCCTGCTTAAAGGAAATTCATTTTGGCTATGTGATTTCAATATTCAATTAACGACCTATTGTACAATGGCAAATGTAATAACGGTATTCTCCTATAGTAGGAAAAATTTCACTGTAAATCTTTCACAATTAAGTGTTATCCATTGAATTCTGTAACCCATGTTTAATCAACAAACCCAAATTAATCAAGAATCAAGATTGACTCAAGAATTGTAAATTATTAATTAAACAAGACTAATATGTCCCAATATCGTTTATGGACTATAAATATCCCTCCACCATGGGCTTGGTATAGACAACTGTACTTAAAGACTGTCAACACAATCCGAATTACTTTGGTGTTGCGCGGCGTAACCCTTTTCGATTGCAGGTTATCTAAGAACTTCTTAAACACCGTCTTTCTAAATTGTAAGTTTAGTCCCTACAGTCGGTCTATATTAAAAAAAACAAAGGCCGACTATATAATTTCGTCTTTGACAAATTTTTTATTATAAATAAAATTTTAACAAACTTCTTCTATAAACAATAAATTTTACAACTTTCTATTAGCAATAAAAATTTGACAAAAAAAAAAATTTTTCTCATAGACAGATAACAATTCTTGCAAATTTTCACTATAGAAATAACAACATCTTGTACCAAAACATCCTTTTATAGTAATAAAAATTCTTGACAAATTTTTAATATGTAATAAATTTGATTCAAAATTTCTATAGATAAACCATTTTGGACAATATTCTTTCTATCGACCAATAAAAATGTTTGATAAAATTTTGATATCCAGTAATATAAAATGTTTGACATCTTTCACATTACAATTAAACATTTTGGACCCAATTTTCTATAGATATAAAATTTGACAAAACTTTTCTATAGAAATTCTTAACAATTCTTGGGCTTTACATTTTTTTAAGATCCTAATAACATTCTACAAATTTTCTTCTATATAGAAATTTAAAAATTTTGAACCAAGATCATTTCTATAGAAAAGTATAACCATTTGACAAAAATTTTCTATAAGGATATAAAATTTGACAACATTTCTCTATGGAAATAACAATGGTTGACAAGATTTTGATATAGAGAATAACACTTCTTTGACAAAAACTTTCTATAGAAATAAAATTTTGACAAAAATTATGTCTATAGAAATTAAAAATGTTTGACAATTCATTTTTATTAAGTAATAAAATTTTTGAAAAAATCTTCGTATTGAAATAAAGGTTGACAAATCTTTCTATAGAATTAAAATTTTTACTCTCTCTCTCTTATATAGCAATAAAACTCTCTTTACATAATTTTCTATCGGACCATAAATGTTGACAAATAATTTCCCACCTGGTATAGAATAAAATATTCGACAAAAATTTTCTATAGAAATAAAATCTTGACAAATTTCTTTATTAGTAATAATTTTTGACAAAATTCTTTCTATACCTGAATATAAAATTTTGACAAAAATTTTCTAATGTTAAATGAAATGTTGACAAAATTTTGCTACAGTAATAAAATTTGGCAAAATTTTCTATAGGAAAATAAAAATTTTGGTCTAGAAGAATTACTTATTGAGGGAATCAGCTTATAATATAAAGGGCCGGTCCTATGAGCCACAAATTTCGCAAATGCATGCTTTGTTTAGAGACCAAATCTGATGTGGATCGATTTATATTGGAGCCTAACATATATTATCGACCGATCATGGACACATTTTTGCCATGGTTGTTAGAGACCAATACACTACACACCGTTACCAAAATTTTCGACACCTGGATATTCGGCGTCGCTACGCCGTATGTCTGTGAATTGTCGGCAATTTTGGCTCTTCTAAGGGAGGCTCCGCGTCGACTCTCCAGAGTCAACAGGGATACTGCGGGGCGGTTTTATATTGGGGCTACATATTAAATATCGACCTCGATATAATGGACCAATTCTTATTCGCATCGGTATGTTAGAGGACCGGTTTAAAAAACTTAGACACCTCGTACCCCAAATTTCAATCCTGATATCGGTTCATGCATAATGAATTTTGCTCATCCATGACGGATCCGGCACGAGTCACAATCAGGAGGTATCGGTTTATATCTGGATACATATAATTTTATTACACGATGTGGACTCGAATTTTTAGCATGGTTGTTAGAGAGCATCTCTTTATACTACACCATGTTCTGAGATTTTGACGGATTTCGGATGAATTTTTCTTCTCTTAGGAGGCTGGGGCAATCGATTTATACTGGGAGGCTATATATAAACTATGGACCGATTCATAGGACCAAATTTGCCGAATGGCATATTCGGTTTGTTAAACACTCTTTATAATTACACCATGAACCAAATTTAACTCGGATCGGAATGAATTTTGCTCCTACCAAAGGGGGCTCCGCTTAGCAAATCCCTGAGGTCGTTTATATGGTCATAACGGGGAGGCTATCGTAAAAGTGGTCCGGATATCCGGGCCCATTTGCAATACCATCCGAGCCTACATCAATACACAACTACTAGCGTCGATAGTTCTACAAGGCTCCGATAGCTTGTTTTTGTTGCGGAAGTTAAGCCGTGATTTCAACAGACGGTACCGGACGGATACGGATGGATTCGACCACTGCTTAGATCGACTCAGAATGTTGAGCACCAGACCCAGAAACTAATAATATATTATATTATATACTTTTATGGGGTCTTTAGAGCAATATTTCGAAGTGCTTTACAAAACGGAATAATAAAGTTAATATACCCCCCCCCCCCCTTGGTCGCGCGCGCGTTTATTAATTAAACGACTTACCAAAATAAATGGGATACTTTTTTTTTGCTTCCTACAATATGTGAGATTTCGACTTTTATCACTAAAATATTTTCATTAAAAACAAATTGAATATGATTAAATTTACTAAAAAATTTTAATTTAATTCACAGTAAGCTCTATTAAAATATTAATCAATCCTTAATTATCATATTGTCTTTCATTAATTATATCTACTTTTTTTAGGGAATTATAACTGAAAATCGCTTTGGCGTTTTCAAATAGGCGAATTTTTGACTCAATCAATTATTTATATAATTTTATTCTATAGAATATTCTAGGGCAACACAATAATCTCATCCTCAATTGAAGAATGTTTATTATAGAGACAATTATTTTTTGCAAGATATTTTTATATGATACCACCATTTACTTTCAATTGAGTTCATATTCAAGCTACTTACTTTAAATCATTTTTCGAATTTAATTAATTCTTAATTGCATTTCAAACGCCTTCTTTTATGAATGCGTCCAAGATCTGCAAAACACTGATTATATGTATATTGAATTCATTTTTGGAATTACTTGTTATACATACCATTAGGCTGACTACTTTAGTTATTATGTTTATGGACAGACGAATGTATTCATTATTAACCCCAAAATTTCTACGCGCTCTCAGCGCCCGTGTCGGTAAATTGTCTCGAATGGTAACATGAAATTTTGGATTTCCAAAAAGAAGTTGGATATCCAATTTTAAACACTTCTATTCTTTGAATATTGAAACCATATCAATTTTGAAAATAAATCACTTTAATTATTATTATAGCAATTACCGTTTGAGCTGAAAATATTGATATATGTGACTTCTGTTTTGTGTATAATTGCTGGATTATAACATATTGATTTATATATTAATCCACTTATTTTAAATTGATTTCGTTGTAACCTTGCAACGACTTCTTCATATTATCCAGATCACAAACATAGTTATAATTGAATCATTTGAAATTTGAAATATAATGCTGCATTACCCCTTAGGCTGAGAATATGCGCTATTTAATTTTCATATTAATATTTTCAACACAACAACAACTTTCTGTGTCACCAATTGTACGAATCGCAATTAATTTGTGTAAAATTTTCACGCATCCCCCAAAAAATTTATATGATTGGATAGTCCAATTAAAAATTACTTAGGATTTGCACACAGCATTTGATCAATTAAAAATTAAAATTTATGCAATTAATTTTTTCATTAAAGCTATCAAGAAAATCTAACAACTGTTCATAATTAGTTAACAATCATAATTAAAACATTAAAATTAAAAATTATTTTTCTCTTGAAATATAATTTAAATTGCCTCGCCTTTCAAATTGCCCAGTAAAATGGCTTTTATTTGACGTTGGGACGGAAGTAGTGCAAAATTGGCGCAGCGAGCGATGAAGTTAATTTCAACATGGTTGTCATTGGGCACGGATGTCCACCATTTCACAGCATTGACTGGAATTTTGCATCACTTCTTACTGTATGAAATCGAATCAATGTTTTGAATGTGAATTAAAATGTATGTTCGTATTTTTGGGACAAAATAAATAATTTTTTATTAAATTGTTATAATTTTAATCATTCTAACGCTTGACTTGACGTCATGAATTATATAGTCTGGACAAAAGTTCGCAATATTTTATTTAATGTATTAGATTTCTTTTTGACAAGATTCCAATTACTTTGTACCATTTTTTTATATCTTAACTCTGGTTTTTAATTATGTTGAAACAAAAATTTTAATTTACCCATTCAAAAATAAGCAAAAAATACGTAAAAGAAATTTTTTGTGAAGTTAAAATAAAGAACATCTGGGGTTTACATCTTTTGGAAGTGCTTTTAAAGATTGCTGCCTTTGGGAACAAACTTCCAAATTTTTTTTTTGCTGGAATGTACTTTCTATAGTTCCAAATCCCTGTTTAAACCCTTCACTACCTGAAATTACAACACCGTAAGCTGCTTAAAAACGTTTATTTCCTACTGTTTTTACTTGTACTAAACAGCCAATGTTACATACAAAAATTTTTCATTTTGAAAACTTACCTCTTAGCTTATTCTAGATTACCTAGCTTTATTTAGATATAAAGTCTCTACTTTTAAATGACATCGCAGAAATAAAGTCGAAACTAAGTGGGAAAAATAGAATTTGGTGCTTTTGTTCGAATGTCCTTGCTAAGTGTGACTCGGTAGGGAAAGGCGTTAATTTAAATATTAAAAACAATTGAAAATTTAATTAAAATGTACTGTAATTATTTGACTATATCATAGTTTAAATTTTATTGTTTATTTAAACTTAATAAAAATTTAAAAAAAAAAAATGAATTAATAATTTCTTTATTTAATTCGAAGAAACAATTTTTTCAGAGTATAATAAATATTTCCCATGTTTAACAAAATATTTTCTATATAAGTTTGGTCAAATATGGAAAAGCTCTTTAGCACACTCTTTATATAGCCAGCTTTTATAAACCGTCATTTACAATGGAAACTGTGATTTGTGGAAGTTAACCCTCAAACCAATTTGAATTGTTATGTCGATGACAACGTACTTAACATTGGAAAATCCTTCAAGTATGTCATGAATTTACACATCACTTTTAAAAAGCTGCTTGCAGTTTTGTAGTTGTTTGGCGTTTGTTTATTTTTTTTTGCTTATTTGCTTATTGCCTTAACATATAAATCTCTTTTGATTTTATACCTCTAAGATATGACATAACAAAGTTGTTCTTGGGTAAAAATTCTTTTCCACAAATGCTTTTGCAATATTCCGAGATAAATTCCAACCAAGCCAGGACTTTTATTTAAGAACTTCAACTGAGTTTTTCTGGTGGCATTCACCTCAGTATTTATTCGCCCGAGTTACTAGCAGTTAGACAAATTATATTAGTATTTAAAAAGTTTACTGATTAATAAGTCAATTGGAATGTTTTTGATGAAAATGATTTACTAATGTCAAAGTATATGGAAATGTGAGAAAATTCACAAAGCTAAGTTGGCGTGGCTGCGCTGGCCGCTTTTATTGGTATGCCTGATAACAACATCGGTTTGAAAGAAGGCAAAAAAAAAATGGTGACGGATTTCCCGCTTTTGTTAAGCATTTCTAAGGCCATACTTGAATTTTAGAAGTAGATGGCCTGCAAGAAAAACAAATTTATTAAATCCTACAACATGGAAAGCCACTTCAAGACGAGAAGAGCAAAGAGTAACTTGCATTGTGTTTTTTTGTATTTGTAGAGATTATAAACTTTTCCGCTTAGAAAATTACTTCTATATGTATGAAAAACGGGTGTTTGCAAGTTAATATGGAAACACACTTCATAGGCTAGCCCAAACTTCATAGTATATAAAAAATAATCTGACATTTTGGGACAAACTTGATGGGAAAATAAATTACAAATATGTTAAAGCAAACATTAAGCTATTCTGAAGTTCTATGAATCAGCTAGTAAATACAAATAGCCATATACCTTTAGGCTAAATGCAAAAAGGTATATAGTAATAAACAGGGAATGCATAGAGAAAGTTTTGAAATAATTTGTTTTTTTAAGTAAAATAAGAATAAATAAAATTTTCTATTAGCATACCACTCTAGAATTAGGCTTTTTTCGATACCGAAATAAGTTTTCTCTGGCTTTATCGCTCTTATCTAAAAAAAAAAATTAGCCACGCCACAACTACATAAAATATTAAAAGATCCAAATCCTTTAGTTTCACTCAAAATCACATTTTTTTTTCTAGCTTAGACAAAAATAAGCGCGGCAAAAGTGAATTATTTGTAAAGCATGTTGTTAAATGACTACAGATTTTAATATATTGAAATTAATTTTTAAATTATTTCTCAAAAGACTGAACAAATGTTTTTTTTAAATTAGGTTTTCTCATACGAGTTCATATAATTTAAATTTATACATTTCGAAGGAAACCTCTTTATTCTGAATAAATTTAGCATTTGAGAAATTCCCTGAAATGTTCTTTTTTAATTACCCTTCACCACTACTGTCGGTACAGGGCAATTATAATAAGTTTGGACATTTGTAATGTAAACGCCAAGGAAGGAGTAATCATAGACCAACTTTTTAGCTATACGGATCGGCTTAGAATTAAATTCTGAGTCGGACTTTTAGCGATGCCGTCTGTTCTGTCTGTCCGTCTGTCTGTCTGTCTGTCTTCTGATTCTGTCTGTTGATGTATTTTTGTGTGCCAAGATACAGCTCGCAGTTTTACGTCGATTGTTTTCCTAAACATTGTATAGGGGTCCTGTTATCGGCCTCAAAGACGTCCTATTATTTCAAATTCTAGATATCAGCTGCCTATATATATTTTTCAGCCGATTGGTTTATAATTGCGCGTGATATATCAACCGATCCTTCCCTCAATTTCCGTACATCCGAATATTTTTTATGAGTCTCGAAATAACTTGCACAAAATATCAGCAATAATCGGTTCAGATTTAGATATAGACTCCCATATATAGTTTTCGGCACCGATTTACACTCATGTTGCCCACAGGAGGCCAATTTTTTTGCTCCATTTTAGTTAAATTTTTTTGTCACAGGGTGTAGAATTAGCATTGTAGCTATGCCTGCCAAATTTGGTTGAAATCGGTTCCAGCATTTAGATTAGTTCCCATAATATGTTTTCTGGCATTTTTCGACAAAAAAATGGTCAATAATCACCAACATTTCCTTGTAAAAAACAGACCACTGCTTAGTCGAAAAGTTGTAAAAATGACTTAATTTTTCATTAAACTTCTATACATGTATACTCGAGCGATAAATCATAAATAAACTTTTTTTCGAAGTTTCCTATAAAATTGACCTTCAAGAATTTAAACGTTTCCATATTTTTTTACTAAGCTTGTGTTCCACCCATGTGCATTGCGAACTTAATTTTGAGTCTATAGATTTTTGTAGAAGATCTATCAAATTCTTCCCAGATCGCACAATCGTGATATTTAAATGTAAGTTATTTTGGCGACAAACCTTTATATATAGCCCAAACACATTTGACGGGCATGTTGATATAGGTATCAGAAAATTTTATATCTACAACAGTTGGTGCAGGGTATAATATAGTTCGGCCCGCCGAACTTGTAAGGACTTTCCTACTGTTCATATATATTTGTAAAACAATATATAAGAGAATACTAAATCTCCCTGTTGTGTCACTATAAGAAATTTCGGATTGACATAATTTTCTCGTATTGTCCGAAATTTCCTTGCAAGCACCTTAAATTTTCCCAAACAAGAATATTTTTATTAATATTGTTGTTATACGACATCAGAACAGTTTCAATTGAATCTTGAATATTTTTGAGAGATGTCAAAAATGCTATCCATTAAATTAACTCATGTTACATTATATTATGTTTAAGAATTAGTATAGGAAGGAGCAATCAGAATGAAATATGATAAGATATGTAAAACATTTTTCTAAAGAAAACCCTCACCGCTTTTCATGGCTAGGTAGAGATTTCTAAAATTTTTACATAGATAATGTAGTACATATTATATGAAACATTTCATTCGGTTGAAGAATTTAAGTCGAAAATTTTATACTCCTATCATGTGATGGTACTCTGTTTGAATCATATTATCGCCTAGCTGTGAGCGTTATTAAATATTTCCTTTCGTAGGAAATATTTTTTGTCACTTTTAATTCTGTTAAAATTACAAGTTTTCAAACGAATAACATACCGCCTAAAAGTATGCAAACAAATTATAATAGGTTTATGAACAACTTGATAAATTTTCAAGAAGTAGATTTTATTGATTAATTTGGAAATATAATAATTTTTTATGTAGATTTAGATTGTAATTTAACAATTCTATGCAAAAAATTGTGATTTCAAGAATATGTTCATTTACAGCAAAAAATATAAGACTGTTTTGTATCAATAGCATTTTGCCAAATTATTGATACGCAATTCTTGCCAAAATGTATAAGTTTTTCAAGCCGACGAATATATACTTGCAAAATTAAAATTATTAAATGTTGCTGAATACCAATTGAAAGGTGTGAATCTCTTGATTTATTTTGGAATAAAACTCAGTACCATGATTTTGATGTAATTATAAAAATTATATGGAAAACTGCATAAATACATTTAGGGATATCGATTTTTTATTTACATAAATTTTTTTTAAAAATTAATTAATATCGAATGACAGGTTGTCATGCCATTTTTTGGGAAAATTTTTAATCAACGTTAATTTCATCTCACTTGGAGAAGTGACTCATAACTAGAGTGATTTACTTTTAGTACGATAATTGCTCAATCCACTTTATTTCCAAATTGGATTTAATATTCAGACCCATTACTTTAAATGATTTTCGATTCTTCAATTAATTCTTTGCATTTTCAAGAACCCTTCAGATCACATCTCCACATCACAAAACATATTTGAATCATTTTAATTATTATAGCATACCTTTAGGCCTTAAGAATATTGTGTGTGTGCTTAATTTACATACTTATGAGCTCCTTCATTATTTAAGCCCCAACATCTTCGTTCATTAAATTTTTTCGAATTCTCATTTATAATTGCCAATGGTTGAAAATTTTCGATCCCTCCAAAGAAGTTCATAGATTGGCATATCAATATTGTATGGTCTCATTAGGTCTATAAATCTACGCTTCGTTTATTATATACATATGATGATTAATCACAGACATATATAAATGCCTATTCGTATATAGTATATCCGAAGATATAAATTATGGTCTGTCGCGTTAAATGCCAGTTATTCCTCTTCGTGTATATAGTTAGAATGCCATCATTAATTGGTAAGCAAACACAAAGGGGGGCTATTAAATTTTACTACATTTCATGCTGACTACAGTACTATGTTGAAATTCACATAAGGATAACGAGATTTATATTACGGAATGAACGAAATACGTTATACCACGTCGAATTTGTTAAAAAAAGTTGAAATTTATTTGATCAATCTTACTAAAAATAGTGTAAATTTTTGTTAATATAAGAAAACATTCAAAAAATTTGCTATAAACAAGAATCGGAAAAATTTAGTAAACAATAAAAAAAATTGTAAAAAATATACTATAAGAATATAATTATTCTTAATATTTATTTTATTTAAAAAACATGAACGAAATTTAAAATTAACAAACAAAAAATGTATTTATATATAATTAAAAATATATATAGTATATAAGATTAATAATTTTAAATGACAAAAAAAACAATCTTAGCTATAAACATAACAACATTTTATTTATTTTTAATATTTAAACAATTTTCCAACATAATAACAATATATATGTATTGAATACAAATTTAGAAAAACAAATATAATTATTAAGTGAAATAAAATTACAATAAAACAAAATTAAATGAAAATTAATACATATATAATTAAAATTATTTCTTTAGCAATAACTAATTAACTAGAATTAAAAAATTTCTTAAGTAAAAAATAAATGAAATAGAAATTCAATTAAAAAATACACAATAATTAAAGAATTTATATAACAAATTAATAAATTAATAATTTAGTGAAAAATTTCACTATAATTTCTTGATAAAAATAGAAATATAAATAAATATTCACATTAAACAAATTTTTTGTCAAAAATAATATATAAAAAAAGAGAATAGTAAAAAATTCGTGAAAAATTCCTTAGATAAACTAAAGATAAACATTATATAAGATTAAGATATATGAAAATGTAAATTAAATTACAGATTAAAAACTTTGACAATAATTCTATAATAAAAATTTTCAACAAAATATTAAGATAATTTATAAATAAATTTTCAAAAAATTTACTAATTTTATAAGTAAATATATTCAACAAAATTTTCACAAAATTTAACAATATTCTATAACGTAAAATATTAAAATTCACAAAATATATACATATATTATATTCAGAAAATAACTTTCACAAAACTTTCACTAAGAATTATATAAGGTAAATTTCACAAAATACTTAAATATTAAATATAGTAAATTTATTCACAAAATATTAAACTATCTATAAGATAAATATATTACACAAAAATTTGACCAGTATTTATAGAAAATTTTCACAAAACTTATTATAATATAAAGTAAATTAGTTACACAACAAAATTATAAACATAATTTAATAAAAAGTAAATTTTCACAAAAACTTTAACTAAATGATAGTAAATTATTTCACAAATTTACAAATACATTAATATTAGTAAATTATTCCCATAAAATTTACTATTTATAGTATTATTTTTTTAATTTTCTTCTCATAAAATTTACTATATTTATTTTAAGTAAATTTTCGTAAAATTTACTATTTATAGTAATTTTAAAAAAAAATTCTTAAACACCAAATTATCTTAAGTACATTTTAGACGCCAAAAATTTTTTAACATATTTATGAAGTTAAATTATCCTAACATACCAAATTTGCTAATATAAATTAAATAGACTTTCTCACCCAGAATCTTTCACCTATTAAATTAGCAAACTTTCTCCACAAAAATTTCACTAATTTCTATAGCTCAAATTTCTCACAAAATTTACCTATTTATACGTAACATCTTCTCACAAACAATGTAATTAACTATTCTATAATTTTCTTCGGCTCCCAGCAAAACTTTACTATAATTTTTATCTGACAAAAAACTTGTACCTATAAATAGTAAACATTCTTTGAAAACATTT
Source organism: Haematobia irritans (assembly GCA_003123925.1). Lineage (NCBI taxonomy): Eukaryota > Metazoa > Arthropoda > Insecta > Diptera > Muscidae > Haematobia > Haematobia irritans. The sequence continues at coordinate 14,312 of PGFW01023773.1, forward strand.
AAGCTATAAAATATAATTTTTTCCGTGAAAATTATGCAATAAATAGTAAATTTTTTGCTGAGCCACTGCAACACACTTCTACCCTAATAATTAGAAATTTTGCTCCACTCAAATTTACTACTCAACGTCCCTTCCCCCCATCAGTCACATCTTTTCCCTCTTGACCCATCCCCTCCCTGATGGCAAAACTCTCTACCGCCTCCTATTAAAAATATCGTAAATTTCTTACCCCCCCACACGCCATCTAAATCTCTACCACACACCCCACTCAAAGTAAAATTCTCTGCCCTTCGCCCCTAACAATCTCATCACCAATCAAATACCCCACCGTAACCAATCCTTCCTTCTAAAATTTCAGCCTAAAAACTCAGCCATCATTTTCTTTTAATTTCAGAAAATAGAATTAGCTAATTTTGCTCCCCAGCCTACTCAACCGAAAAATTAACCCGCCCTGTAAAATCTACGTAAATCTTTAGCTCCGATCCCGAACCTTTACTATCACTAATTAGTAACAGTCTTTCGTCCCGAAACATTGACTATAACAAAGTACAATATTGTCCCCCCCGAAAATTTACCTATAAAAAGATAAATTGTTGTCGACCCTCCC
>PGFW01023783.1:2691-12747 GCA_003123925.1 Haematobia irritans
ATGATAAGTTTGTGACATTTTTCTATGCCATTTCATATTGTAGATATTTGTATTAATATTTAACTATTTAGTCTCTTGGAAGAGTTATAAGTATGTTGTCATAAAAAAAATTAAGTTGTATTATATATTTGGCGGAAAGATTGTTTGGCTTTTGCGTATTCTTGTGTTTTTTTTTGTTATTTGGTTTTTAGCTGCGCGAAGATGTCTCAAGCTCGAATTTAGTTTTTGAAATGAGACCTAATCTTGGTGAGCGTTTTGTTTATATACATGAATACTTATTTATGCTTTCGATTCGTTGGTGGTTCTCCCTCCTCTGTGTGGAATTGGTTCACATGCTCAGCAGCTCTTAACTCATTGTGTGGTGGTTCGTTCTGCTGTGTTTGCACTAAGCTATGTCGGCCCCCTTCTACACGGGGATGTCGGGTATGGTTGCCTTTAAACGTATCAAGCGAACCGTAACGTACAAAAGATTCATGTGTTCCCATTGGTAACGATCTCACTAGAGTTGCCATGGCATATAGGGGTGTTTGCAACCATATAGGCAGCCCATCAATCGATGGTGTTTACTTGGGTTCAGCCTGTTGCATGCGGGTAAGAAGAGTGAAGGAATAGCTTAGTGCAGATCATCAGACATGGGAAAATTGTCCTAATGACAATCAACCTGTTGTAGAGTTATTCCATTAATTTATTGTAATATTAAAGACGGGAAGTTTTTCATATCATATCATATTAAACATATGGAATGTAATGTTTAATGAAACCACTATTAGCATTATGCGATAGATATATGGAACTTGGTGTGCAATCACCGTTACCGTTGTGCCATTTTAGTGACAAATTTGCCATTTTTTGGCCGGTGCCACTTTTGTGCCACCTTTTTTTGTGCCACTAAATGTGATACTTTTTACGTTGATATGATAATTATGAAAATGTTTAAGGTTTGTAGTGCGACCGCAAAGAATAATTGATGATGGATGCCATGAGACCTCAGTTAAAAAAGTTTGCAATCACTGACTGATTGTTCTAGTTCGGCAGACTATAATTCTGTTAACATATATTTAACAAAAATTATTCTATTAGAAATATGCATATTTTTTTAAAGAGTTATATTGCAGTTAGTGATTTAGCAGATATCGACTATAAAAATTCTTTTTATATTAAAGAAATTACAAAAATATACATAGGCCATGAAGCCAAATCAGAAATTATTTCAGAAAGCATCCCTGAAAATCGTACTACTACAATAAAAACTTATATATTAAAATTTTACCCTAAAATTGTCAAATTTTGTTCTGTATTGACAAAATAACAAAAAATGGAATAATACAAAATTCTTGAGTTTTAAGTTTTTTTTGGTATAAATTAATAAAAAGAATGTGCCATGTTTTGAAAATTCCCAACGGTAATGCTGTGAGCAATGTGCGGTCGACTCTCCCTAAATTTTAAATGGTTTTTATTAGATCTACTGTCTTCAGAAATTGTTGGCAATCTTTTTTCGCTATAACGGTAATGAAGATACCTTATCTTTCGAAATGATACCATCATCTGGAATATCTGTCCAACTAAAAATGTTTTATTGAGAGTTTATTAAAATTTTTAATGTTATTCGTGCATGGAGTTTCATGTCTAATAGTTTAATTGCATTATAGTGTTTGGAAGTTTAAATACCTCAAAATTGCACTATAAATCATTATTATACTGGTTAGAAAATTAAACAAACAAACCCTCAATTTTTCGGAGACAGAAAGCACGAATTAAACTAAAACCTAGAAGCTCTGGATGGTTCAACAGAGGAAAATAATCAAGGGTGGGTTCAACGGTATATAACAGGTATTTTAGTTAAAGTAGTATCGCAATGGCCTGAATAGCCTAAGTGAGCCTGAAAATAAATCGGGCTGCCACTTCAAACTAACTAACACTCGAAAATGCAAATGAGTTTCTGCGCTGTAACGGAGATATTGGAACTCCCGACCATCTTGCTCTCAGACTAAAAAACACGCAAAAAAATATTCTCTTGTTCTCAACGAAATTTTAGACAAAACAAAGATCGTTTCTCATTTGCCTTTCGTTGTAAGAAGTCAGTTTATAATTTATATAGCATAGTTTTCGGCGCCCACGAGCCGATAAAAACAATTTTATTTAACAGAAACACATTTAATTGGGCACCGTAAGAGCAATGGTACGTCCGCCTTGCCATAACAAGAGGCCGTGGGTTCGATCCCTGCTTCGACCGAACACCAAAAGTTTTTTTTTTTCAACATTACATATTACTATTTAAAATTTTTACTATGAAACTGTTAAAATGTGTCTTATTTAAGAACTTAAGGTCAGAAAAAACAGTGCTTGATATAAACGAAATTTTGTTGGTTAAAAAAATTTTTTTTTTAGAAAAAATAAAAATTTTGTAACAAAGTTTAAAATTTTCGAAGGAATTCAAAAAACTCTAAGAAAAGAAAAACATTTTCGGTATATTTTTTCCAAAAGTTTTTTTCTTTGCGTGTATTTATTCCCAACTGAACAATTATTGGACGTCCACAATTTGCTCCAACGTTACCTTACCCGAATTGGAGCCTATTCACTTAGTGGGAAACAATTTGATCACGCATACCCTGTATGTATCTATAAGACTCGCCACCTTTACATAATGGCCTTATCTCTTTCGATTACGATTTGTATATACTATAGTTTTCCTATACATTATATTTATACCCTGAATATAATATTGATAATGGTATAATACTTTTAATCTGCCCAAAAATGTGCCTACCAGGAATATTGATTTTAGACCCCATGAAATATATACCGATCGACTCAGAATCACCTCCTGAGTCGATCTAGACCTTGCTGTTCGTCCATGTATGCGGTGTTCGCAAGATTCCGGTCCCATTAAGTAACCGATTTCGACAAAATTTCGTACACGGTGCTGTTTTTTTTTTTTGACAACAAGGACGAACGCTATTGAATTGGAAAAATGCGGATCAAATTTTAGACATTAGCTTCCATATATACTATATGTATCGCCCGATTTTGACAAATTGGGTTACATTGCTAACCGATTGTTATCAAATTTGGCACAAAGAAATATAACATACTACTCTTCAAGTGTGTTATAATTTCGTCGAAATCGGTTCAGATTTATATATAGCTCCCATATATGCGTATCGCACGATTTTCCCAAATTTGGCCATAAAACCCTTATTTCTTATCTTACTCGAAGTTGGCTAGATCTAGTCTTCTATTGTACTAACTATTGTACTAACTATATATCGAAATCGGTTCAGATTTAGGTATAGTTCCGCCTGATTTTCCCAAATTTGGCCATAAACCCATTATTTATTACCCGATTTTATTCAATTATTGACCTATCGACTCTGTAGGTGTAAACTCAAGTCTTATATCAGGGCTTTCTGTTCAGATTGAGAAAAATAAAGCTTCCCACAATATATACCCTTAATTCCTTAAATATGTAAATCGCGTTTATCTCCCAAACCTATATCAATGATACCCCACAAATACTTAGGTTTACTAATTCAGCAGAGTTGGTTTAGCTTATGATATTGTCGGCCGTCTAACTTTCTACTTTACTCACTTGTTTTACTATGTATCTGAGATTTTTGTGTTGCAAATTATTCATTTAAAATTTTTATAGTTGTTGGCAACCCTTGATGATATTCTTGTTTCTCTTTCTCAGTAATAAAGCAAAACTTTATTGAAGTCCCATAGCTACTGATCATCAGTGCATGGCTTCGGCAAATGCTACGCTTGTGCCAATAAAGGGATGCCAAATTAGAATTATGTTATTATTTGGGTAATTTTAATATTTTCATTTTGAATCCCAAAACTGAAGCGACTGGATTTGCAAAATTTTTTTAATTTTAAGCAATCTACTACTACATGTGACACATTTTATAGCCGAGATGTTAGCATTTTTAACATCACATATTATTATTTTTATTATTGCTAATATTATTTTGTATTAAAAAGTGTCTCCTTTCTATTTTTAGAAATACACAGAAATATTATACATAAGAATGGATTTGTTTGCATTTAAAGTTATAGCACCTTTGATCACCAATAATAAAGTTGCAGAGTTTTACTACTATATAGGAATTAGTAGACGGACATCGAATCCAGATGGCAGAGTTTCAAGGTAAGTGATACATATTATTATACATTTATTTTTATTTACTATCGAATGTGGAGAATGTGGCGAATGTGAGATAAGAACAAAATATCAATAAAACAAAAGCAAAGTGGTCGGTGCTAATATGTTTGCTGTTAGTATTTTTGCGTTACCGTCAATTACGCATAAAAGAGAACAAATATATATAGGTTAGGTTAGGTGGCAGCCCGATGTATCAGGCTCACTTAGACTATTTAGTCCATTGTGATACCACATTGGTGAACTTCTTCTTCTCTCTTATCACTGAGTGCTGCCCGATTCCATATTAAGTTCAATGACAAGGGACCTCCTTTTATAGCCGAGTCCGAACGGAGTTCCACATTGCAGTGAAACCACTTAGAGAAGCTTTGAAACCCTCAGAAATGTCACCAGGATTACTGACGTGGGATAATCCACCGCTGAAAAACATTTTGGTGTTCGGTCGAAGCAGGAATCGAACCCACGACCTTGTGTATGCAAGGGCGGCATGCTAACCATTGCACCACGGTGGGTCCTAAATATATATAATGAAGAGAATTACATGCAAGATAGAGATGATTGTGAACTCAAAGTTTTGTATTTGAATAACGAAATGAAATCTAATAATAATAAGAATATTGTTGCTCGTAGAATCAGCTGCTCTGCTAGAAAACCTTTATTTAAAAGATAAAATTAAATGTTGGATTCAATGATTTAATTATGTTTACTATATATAATATCGATGTCGTTACAGATAATAATTTTCGTTACGGTTTTTTTCGCCCATATAACTTTCCTTAATTTGTTTCAATATCATCCATAATATTTCATAAATTAAGAGAATCGTTATGCCTAAATTTGAACACTGGCATCTCTACGTTTTCTGTCGCTACAGTTGTCGTTGGCAATTGATCGCGTACAAACGACTTACCCGTTCGTCTCGTATGCTACTCTGTCTCGGCCGCTCATCAGAGTTGCTTGCCCGCCTGCCTGGGCATGTCTTGTTTATTGTCAATGATGACAGTTCCCTGTGGCCGATATCGTGTGTTGTTATTGCTGGCTTTAGTTTCTTTTTTTTTCTTTCGTCTTTTTTTGTTAGTCGTTGTTTTTTGTTATTTCTCCGTAACTAAGTACGCAATATACAAGACCGTGGGAAACAGATTTGTCGTGTGTTTCCCACACGATAGACGGATGGATGAATTGCGATGTGATGCGATGCGATCCAATGGATTACTCAAAACAACAACATCAGTAACGGCAACAGCAGCAGCAGCAACAAATAAAAAATACTGTTTACAACAGATGGGGGGCCCAGAAGTAGTAATGAATGCAATTGCTTGTCATGATATGGGTGAATGAGTGAGTCATATGCCCAAGGCACATTGATGGCTTAAATACGGAAGAATCAAACATATCACATGAAGATCATTTTCACTGTATGAAACGGTTATAGTGGATGTGTGATTAAGAGGTTTTCACTGAAGTTTCAATATAGAATTTAAAGATCCAAGGATTTGAATAGACACCTCAAACGTTTTCATTACATAAATAATATCGGTATTAGAAATTGTGAATTAGCACAGAAAGTTCCCACACTTAAATCTTTGAATGGGACAAGCCTCTGGGAGCCGTCGTGGTGGTTATGGTTAGCATGCCCGCCTTGCATACAAAGCATCGTGTATTCAATCCCAGTTTCGACCGAACACCAAAAAGGTTTTCAGTGGTAGATTAACCGCTCTCAGTAATGCTGATGACATTATTGAGTGTTTCAAAGCTTCTCTAAGTGAATCGGCTACAAAAAAAAGAGGAGCAAAGTTTCTATAGAAAAAAAAAAAAAAAAAACAACGCGAATTAACACTGTTGGAACACAAACTTTCTATCGAAATAATAATTGTTGCACAAAACCTTCTACTAAGAAAATAAACATTTTAACAAAAATTTTTGAACCAAAATTTTCCTATAGAAATTAAAAATTTCGACAAAAATTTTCTTCTTTAGTCTCCGCTTTGTAAGTCTTAGACAATAAAAAATTTTGACAAGCATTTTTCTATAAGAAATTTAAAATTTTTGATTAAAATTTTCCTATAGAATGGAAATATTTGACAAATTTTCATATTAGAAATGAAATATTGACCCAAAATTTTCTATATTAAATAAAGATTTTGAAAAAATTTTTTCATAGAAATTAAAAATTTTGACAAATATTTTTCTCTTTAAGACAATAAAGATTTTGACAACGACAAATTTTTTCTCTAGAAATTAAAGTTTTTGACAAAATTTTTCTTATAGAATAAATTTTTTGACAACATGTTTCATATATATAGAAAATTTTAAACACAATTTCTACGAAACAAAATTTTCTATAGGAAATAAAATTGTTCTATAGTCAAATGAATTTTTTTGACAACATTTCTATATATAGAAAATTATTTGAGCCTAAAATTTTCTATAGAAATAAAACTTTTGACAAATAATTATTCTATTAGACAATAAACTTTTGAAAAAATTTTCTATAGAATATAAAATTTTTGACAAAATTCTTCATTATAGAAATAAAAATTTTGCGAAATAGTTTATTTCGATAGAAAATTTTTGTCAAAATTTTCTATATATATTGAAAGATGAGTTGTCCAACAAAAATTTAGTTTCTATAGAAATTTTGTCAAATTTTATTTATGAGAAATTTTGTCTTTTAACATTCATTTCATATAGAAACTTTTCGTCAATATTTCAGTCTGTCTATAGAAATATTTTGTCAATATTTCCATTTCTATTAGAAAGTCTTTGCCAATATTTCATTTCTATTAGACAAATTTTGTCAAATATTTTATCTATAGAAAATATTGTCAAATTTTATTTCGTACAGAAAAATTTTTTCAAATTTCTATTTCATATAGCAGAAATTTTGTCACATTTTTTTACAAATACTCGCTGTGGTACGAAAGTTTGTTCATAATTTTATTTCTATAGAAAATTTTGTCAAAAATTTTATTTCTATGAAAATTTCGCCAAAATTTTATTTTCGATAGAAAATTTGTCAAAATTTATACTTTTCAGATAGAAAATTTGTCAAAAATTTTTCTATATATAGAAATTTCTTTTTCTATAGACATAAAATTTTGACAAAAATTTTTCTATTAGGAAATGAAATATTGACAAAATTTTCTATGAAACATGAAAATATTGACAAAATTTCTAAAGAAATGAATTTAGGACAAAATTTTCTATATAACTAAAATTTGAAAACATTTTTCATAGAAATAAAATTTTGACAACAATTTTCTATAGAAATTTAAAATTACAATTTTTCTTTCTTAAAATAAAGTTTTGACAAAATTCTATAGAATATAAATTTTTGACAACATTTTCGTCATTATATATAATAAATTATTTTAACAAAATTTTCTATCGAAACAAATTCTTGACAAAATTTTCTATCGAATAAAAATGTTGACAAAATTTTTTCTTATCGAAATAAAATGTTGACAAAATTTTCTATAGAATAAAATTTTTGACAAATGCTTTTCTATAGAAATATAAATTTTTCTATAAGAAAATAAATTTGACAAATTTTTGCGTAGAATAAAAATTTGACAATATTTTCTATAGAAATAAATTTTGACAAAATTTTCTTTAGAATGCAAATATTGACTAAAATTTTTTCAAATAGAAATGAAATTTTGACAAAATTTCTATATAATAAAATTTGAAAAAATTTTCATAGAAATTAAAGATTTTGACACAAAATTTTCTATAGAAATAAAATTCTTGGACAAATTTTTCTGTTAGCAAATAAAGCTCTACACGAGGTATGACGGATTCTGAGCAAAATTTTCTATAGCAAATAAAATTTTGACACAACATTTTCTATATATAGAAATTTTTAACAAATTTTCTATCGCATAAAAAAATTTGACAACAATTTTTATAATGAAATAAACATTTTCACAAAATTTTTCTATAGAACAATAAATTTTTGATATAATTTATGCACTTAATCATATAGGAGAAATTTTGACAAAATTTTCTAATAGAATAAAATTTTTGCAACATTTTTCTATATATAGAAAATTTTAACAAAATTTTCTATCGAAACAAAATGTTCTATAGAAATAAAATTTTCACAAAATTTTCTATAGAAATCAATTTTTGACAACATTTTCTATATATAGAAAATTTTGACAAAATTTTCTATCGAAACTAAATTTTGAACAAAATTTTTCTAAAGAAATAAAATTTGACAAAAATTTATCTATCGAAATAGAAATTTTGACAAGAATTTTCTATAGAAATAAAAATTTTGAACAAAAATTTCTATAGAATTAAAATGTTGACACAACTTTTCTATAAGAAAAATAAAATTTTAAAAAATGTCTGACAAAATTTTCTATAGAAATAAAAGTTTTGACAAAATTTTTCTGTAGCAAAACTTAAATTTTGACAATATTTTTCTATTTAGAAATACAAATTTTGAACAAAATTCTTCCTATAGAAATGAAATATTGACAAAATTTTTCTAAAGCAAATGAAATTTAGACAAAATTTTCTATATAAATAAAATTTGAAAACATTTTTCATAGAAATAAAATTTTGACACAATTTTCTATAGAAATAAAATTTTGACAAATTTTTCTTTAGAAATAAAGTTTTGACAAAATTCTATAGAAATAAAATTTTGTGAACAACATTTCTATAATATACAAATTTTTAGAGCAAAATTTTCTATCGCGAAACAAAATTTTGACAAAATTTTCTATCGAAATAAAATGTTGACAAAAATTTTCTATCGCAAATAACAATCGTTTGACAAAAATTTTCTATAGAAATATAATTTTTACAAGTGTGATTCCTATATAGATAAATTTTGACAACACTTCTCTAATCGGGAAATAAAATTGACAAAATTTTCTTATAGAAATAAAATTTAAAAAAAAATTTTTGACAAAATTTTTTCTATAGAAATAATAATTTGACAAAATTTTCTTAGAAATAAAAATTTTGACAAAATTTTCTATAGAAAATGAAATATTTTGCACAAAATTTTTCTATAGAAATGAAATATTGACAAAATTTCTATATAAATAAAATTTGAAAAAATTTTTCATAGAAATAAAATTTTGACAAAATTTTCTCTAGAAATAAAATTTTGACAAATTTTTCTTTAGAAATAAAGTTTTGACAAAATTTTCTATAGAAATAAATTTTTGACAACATTTTCTATATATAGAAAATTTTAACAAAATTTTCTATCGAAACAAAATTTTCTATAGAAATAAAATTTTCTATAGAAATGAATTTTTGACAACATTTTCTATATATAGAAAATTTTGACAAAATTTTCTATAGAAATACAATTTTGACAAAATTTTCTATAGAAATAAACTTTTGACAAACTTTTCTATAGAAATAAAATTTAAAAAAATGATGACAAAATTTTCTATAGAAATAAAATGTTGACAAAATTTTCTGTAGAAATAAAATTTTGACAATATTTTCTATAGAAATAAGATTTTGACAAAATTTTTGTATAGAAATGAAATATTGACAAAATTTTCTATAGAAATGAAATATTGACAAAATTTTGTCAAAATTTTTATAATATTTATAAGAATATTATAAAAATATTTATAATAAAATTTTTATTTCTATAGGAAATTTTGTCAAATAAAATTTTTATTTCTACAGAAAATTTTGTGAAAATTTTATTTCTATTGAAAATTTTGTCAACATTTTATCTCTATTAAAATTTTTGTCAAAATTTTATTTCTATTGAAAATTTTGTCAAAATTTTATTTCTATTGAAAATTTTGTCCAAATTTTATGTTCTATAGAAATTTTGTCAAAATTTTATTTCTATTGAAAAATTTGTTTCAAAAATTTTTATTTCTATAGAAAATTTTGTCAAAGTGGTGGGC
>PGFW01023794.1:7258-17691 GCA_003123925.1 Haematobia irritans
TCAGTGTCAATGGCATGCAACTGTCATGAACGATCAATGGAACAATCATTAGCTACTTGGCATTCCATACAATCGGAGTGGTTTTCTATTTCCTAGCCCAGTTACGATAGTAAGTTCTTCAGTTATCATTTATAAGGCAACGGGAAAGAGTTACAAAAGTCGGTTAAAGAAAAGTGTCGTGGAAAAGATTTTGAAAATTATAGCACCAAAATGTCCAAGGACACCTATAGTATACCTGCATGGATTAAGCCTGAACTTTTCACCAAAATTCTTCGGGATAATGTGAAAAATTTCAAAGCCATAAAAATTTTCACAGTACGCTCCGCCTTGGCTCTGGTGAAAATTATGCCACTGTTATGCTCAAGGTTCACGTGGACTGTATCCTGCAGGATTCAGGAAACATCGAAAAATATACCTAATGCTTAAGGTACCCCACGACAATGAACTGTATCGTACGAATTAATCAAATGGGATATGTTGCCACCGAAGCTGGAATGTATCGTGAAATAGTGCCAGAATTTGAAAAACTCTATCGTGATAAGGGTATAGCTATACGTTTTGGGGCTGAGGCCTACGATTTGCCTGTGAAAGATGAATATATCCTTTTGGAAGATTTATGTCGTCGAGGCTTTCGTAATGTAAAGAGACAGGATTGTCTGGATGAGGATCACTGTAAACGTGTCCTTCGGAAATTGGCTCAATTTCATGCAGCCTCAGCGGTGTGGGTTCAAACGCATGGCCCATTTCCTCAACTCTATCACAAGGGCATCGTTCGTGAAGAAGGCAAAGGTCTTTTGGAACCAATGCTGAATGATGGTCTAAAACATGTTTTGAATACAACAAAAAAATTGAAAAACTGTCAAGATATCTATCCCGTACTAAAGAAATTTTCAGAAAATTTTGTCAAAGTGATATTTGCTGAAATTAAAACCGACGAGAAGGATTTCAATGTTCTCAATCATGGAGATTGTTGGTCCAATAACATTATGTTCCAATATGATAAAGATGGCAAAGTGTTGGAAACTTATTTTATAGATTTTCAAATGCCCTCCTATGGATCCCCCGCCCAAGATTTATTGTATTTTCTCTTATCTTCATCGCAATTGGATTTGAAAGTGAAACGTTTCAATGAAATGATTCGTTATTATCATGAAAATTTAATTCACCATCTAAGGATATTGGGATACCTAAAGCCTATGCCATCGTTGAAGGATTTACATCAAATGATCATAAGGGGAGGCATATGGGGTAAGTTGAATTTGTGAAAATTGATTAGGCCACCAAAGTAATTCCTCTGGTCAGGTTAAGTGAAAATTAATTATTATTAATTATTAAATTATTTGCGTGTAAAAATTTTTAATCACAATATTTTTAAGTGCAAGCATACAATGTTCATAAACTAGCATCACATGTTTGGGATATATATGTTAATATGTTAGAACATATTATGTTTGGGACATAAAATATTTGTAAATATAATATGCTTGGATGCAAACATATATTAATTTATAAATAGTCTATAAACATATATGCTGCAAGTAAATGCATGGAAGTAAACAATTGGCGCCTTAAAAATATATATACACAAGGACAATTTCATTAAAAAATTTTCCTACCAGTGTATGCCTAAGGTGAAACATAATATATTTGAGCAATACAAACAATATTTTGTTTGGATCAATTGTGAAAATATATATTCTTGAAACAAAATGTGTTTGGGCTATATGTTACAGAAGCGATTTTTTTTTTGAGTGTGATTAGACTTTCTACTCAGAAAAAATTTCATAAAAATTATTTTGATGGTAAAATTAAAAAATCTGTAAAAGTATTATTGTCGGAAACTATGGGCTTACACTCTCGTTCAATTTCGTCAAAATTGATTAAATTATATGTTATGAAGGACGCATACACCCAATGTGAAATATCGTCGTCACTAAAATTCTCTGAAGAAATTACGGACCATTTCTGTTATGGACATTAGGACCCATAAATTTAATTTCAATTGTGCCACATTCGTGCCACTGCAAACATGTGTTAAGAGCAAAGTCTTATTTTTGTACGAAAAATTTTGTTTTCTCGGCAAACATATACATGATTGCCGAAATCAGTTACATAATTTTAGAAAAAATAACATGGTTGCGACAAAGACGTTCCATTTGCTCTTGAAACATGTTTGGGGTGATCATATTCCTTCTCTGAATAAATGTTTTTTATTTATATCCTTAATCTAAATTTTACACAAATTTATTATTTTTTTTAGGTATTGTGACGGTTATTATTACAATGGCAGCCGTACTTTGTGATGGCACCAATGAAGCCTCCATTGATAATTTCGTTAGCGAATCCGAAGCCAGTCAAAAATTCAAAGAACTTCTCTATTCCAATGATCGTTTTATACAACATTTGGAAGTTGTTTTACCATGGTTATGTTATCGTGGAGCATTTGAAATATAGTTTTATATTTTATTATTTAAGTTAGACGTATTTTAAAGTTAAAAGTATTTCACGTATTATACACATTTTTTGTGAGAGTAGTATTAAAGAAATAAAAAAAAGACAAAAAAATATATTCTTATAGTCTTTAAATGAGTTGAAATAATTATTGGTTAGGGAAGTTTTCCTACACTCAAAAAAATTACCCCTCTATTTCACTAAAGTCAATTTAACTTTATTGGAAAAGTAAACGTATATTTAAATCTAGACTGATTTGGATTTTTTTTAAGAATTTCTAAAAAAAATATTTCTGCAGAAAATTTTGTAAAAATTTATTTCCATAGAAATTTAGTCAAAATTTTATTTCTATAGAAAATTTTGTCAACATTTTATTTCTATGGAAAATTTTGTTCAAGAATTTTTATTCCTATAGAAGCAATTTTGTCAAACATTTTATTTCTATGGAAAATTTTGTAAAATTTATTACTATAGAAAATTTTATCAAAATTTATTTCTATAGGAAAATTTGTCAACATTTTATTTCTATATAACATTTTATCAAAATTTTTTTTCTACAGAAAATTTTGTCAACATTTTATTTCTATAGAAAATTTTGACAAAATTGTAATACTATAGAAATTTTATCAATATTTTATTTCCATAGAAAATTTTATCAAAATTTTCTACGGAAAATTTTGTCAACATTTTATTTTTATAAAAAATTTTGTCAAATCAATTGTTTCTATAGAAAATTTTGTCAAAATTTTATTTCTATAGAAATTTTTGACAAAATTTTAATTCTACAGAAAATTTTGTCAACATTTTTTTTCTACAGAAAATTTTGAAAAAAAATTTATTACTATAGAAAATTTAATCAAAATTTTATTTCTATAGAAAGTTTTATCAAAATTATTTTCTACAGAAAATTTTGTCAACATTTTATTTCTATAGAAAATTTTATCAAAATTTTATTTCTATAGGAAATTTTGTCAAAATTTTACTTCTATAAAAAAGTTTGACAAAATTTTATTCCTATAGATAATTTTGACAAATTTTTATATCTATAGAAAATTTTATCAAAATTTTTTATTTATACAGAAAATTTTTGTCAAAATTTTATTTCTATAGGAACATTTGTCAAAATTTTATTTCTATAGAAAAATTTTGCACAAAATTTTATTTCTATAAGATAATTTTGACAAATTTCTCATTTCTATAAGAAATTTTATCAAAATTTTATTTCTACTGAAAATTTTGTCAAAATTTTATTTTTATAGAAAATTTTGACAAAATTTTATTACTATAGAAAATTTTATCAAAATTTTATTTCTATAGAAAATTTTATCAAAATTATTTTCTACAGAAAATTTTGTCAATATTTTTATTTCTATAGAAAATTTTGTCAAAATTTTATTTCTATAGAAAATGTTGTCAACATATTATTTCTATAGAAAATGTTGTCAAAATTTTATTTCGATAGACAATTTTGTAAAAATTTTATTTATATAGGAAATTTTGTCAAATTTTATTTCTATAGAAAATGTTGTCAAAATTTTATTTCTATTGACAATTTTGTCAACAGTTTACTTCTATAGAAAATTTTGTCAAAATTTTATTTTTATAGAAAATTTTGTCAAAATTTTATTGCTATAGAAAATGTTGACAAAATTTTATTTCTATAGAAAATTTTATCAAAATTCTTTTCTACAGAAAATTTTTGTCAAAATTTTGTTTCTATTGAAAATTTTGAAAAAAATTTATTACTATAGAAAATTTTATCAAAATTTTATTTCTATAAAAAATTTTATCAAAATTATCTTCTACAGAAAATTTTGTCAACATTTTATTTTTTTGAAAATTTTGACAATATTTTATTTCTATAGAAAATGTTATCAAATGTTTATATCAATGGAAAATTTATGAAGAAGTACCTTTGCAAAATCTACAAAAATCAAGAATTCTATAGTAAAAAAATTACCATTGTTTTTTGTAGAATTCTACCAACTGAGGCATCGTTTCCTTCTGGGCGTTTTCAATATATGCACTATCTTCATAATTACTCTGTTCCTCAAGTGTGGCGAGAAAAAATCAACATTTCAACATTTGCGAACGAATGTGGTATAGAAATATTTACATCTCAACATGTTCAGCATATTGTAGTAAAGAAGAGAAACCTTGGAAGAAACTTAAATTTTTGTTTCATGGGATGGTGGAGGGAGATTTCAGTATAATTACAACAGTTACAGTGTATTATTCAAATAATGGAATAATAACTACTGTGAGTCGGAAATATTGCAATAATAATAGAAGAAGAAAAATGAATGCTGAAAAGAGGTATATGGCTTCTAATAAAAACATATGCTGTCTGAACGGCAGCCAATTTATCTAAACGATTACGTGGTTTACATCAACTATTTAAAAGTTGTGACAATGCGAAGCATTTTAATATAGCCTAAGTGTGTGCCTTTTTAAAATATCAATTGTGTTTGTTTGGTTTTGTTTAGGTGTTAGATGTAAATCTTATTAACTGACTGAATATTAATTGGTTTTTTATCATAGGCAAATCATCAATAGGAATTTATTAAAAATGAATCAAATTGTCTATGACAGTATAAAGAAATTTTCAATTTTCTTTTCATTACACTACTAGTATCAGGAGATCAATTGCAAGGCAATTAAATTGAAAGGGCTGTGATTAATATGAATTACATTGGATCATTGATTGTAAATTAAAGAAAGTGTTGTGGAATTTCTATTAGAAGATGTAAATCTTATTTATTTAATTTACTTTATAAAATTATACTGAATAAAGAAATATATTCAGTGTTGAGTACTGTTTATTTGAGTCTTTTTTTATATTAGTACTGAGTACACGTGACACGGACTAAAAAAACTAGAGCTACTCGTACTTGGTCAAAGATGAGTAAGAAAAGAATGGACCTGAGCGCGTATATTGTGGAAACTTAGATCATATTCCAATTTTTTAAGGCTATGGTCACACTAGACAAATATTTGACCAAAATGAGTGTCAAACATTTTTCTAGAAGCATTTTCCAAATATCTGGATACGGTTTTCTGAAAATAACCGTACCATGATAGTATATATCCAATATGAGCTCAAAATAACATATTTGCTGGTTTAGCTATGGCGACGGATTCTTTTTCGAATTCTGTCAAATATTTGCCTAGTGTGACCCAGGCATAATGCTTGAATTATATTCTCCCTGATACAAATTTGTGGTCGATAAATGGCAAACAAGTTATACGGCCGTAAGTTCGGCACAGTGCCGAATCTTATGTACCCTCACTACATGGATTGCATAGAAATAACTTTTACTCAGACTGTCATCAACCATCTATTACTTGTGGTTGCCGAGGTATCGTAAAATTTCTTAACACCGTGTTCTCAATTGTAAGTTAGTCCAATTACGGGTTATATATTAAACAAAAAAATAAATAAAAAGTAAATAATTCAGCTTTGACACATTTTCTATAGAAATAAAATTTTGACAAAATTGTCTATAGCCAATAAAATTCGACAAATTTCCTATAGAAAACTGCTGAAATTTTTGTCTATAAAGGGTGATAACGCGTTCAAAATTTGGTCAATATAAACCTGACGCTTATTTCTTTCCAATTTGCATTTGAAAAAACTGAACACACCTCATTTGAAGGTGTGTGTGCTTAAGAATGTTGCTCCTATTTTGATTTTGAATTCACTCTTCAGTTGTCAAAATGCCGTCCAAGCAAGAAGAGCAGCGTATCAAAAATTGTGCTCCGCGCATTCGCGAAAATCCGAGCTACTCGCACGCAAAGCTCTGCAAATCGCTAAGACAGTTGCCAAAATCAACCGTTACAAATGTGTATGAAAGTGTTTGGGGAACGTTTGTCGATCAGCCAGGAGTCTGGATCGGGAGAAATCGAAAACCGCGGAAGCCGCTGAGACGACAAAGAGAGTTGCTGCGGTAGTTTCAAGCAAAGCCCTAACCTCTCTCTCCCCAGATGGCCGCACAATAAGCTGGGGTATCGTCTACAACCGTGCCGTCGAGCAAAAAGAGCCGGGACTTATCGACTTACAAGAAGGTAGTGACCTCCAAATCGCGATGATAAGCAAATTTTGTTTTAAAAATTTTGTAATTTCTGTCAAATCATACCATACATATTATTTATTTATTTTTATTTGATTTATCGTATCTATTATAATTATTATTTATTTGTTTTGTTTCTTAAAAAATTTCATATTTAATGTTAAACTTTTTATTAGTAGTATCGAATTGCAAAAATAATAACACTTTTCTTTATAAAGTGTACTATTTTCGGAACCAATAAACAAACAAAAACCGGCTATTCCCGGAGGCTGCTACATCGCACGATAAAGGTAGCAGACTATTTTCAAGGCGCACATAACTGTCAAGTTCGCAAAGAAATATCTGGTTTGGCAGCCATTCTGTACCTGTGTCTTGAAATGTCAGCATTTTCATAAGCTTCTCCGTGGACTGTCAACAAGAAATTTAAAACGTGAAAGATGTTTGAATAAAACGTCTGCCTACCCTTTTTCCTGAAGAAACAGGTTGTTATCGTACTGTTTTTGGCCGGATTGGGCATTTTCCATTGACGGTAAAAAAGGCCATGGGTGGTACGCGCCAACAACGTGCAGCGTGTTCCAGGACAAAGACCCTCCCAACACGCCAGAACTCCGCTCAATTGAGAAATACTGGGCTATTGTCAAGCGAACCTAAAGAAAACCAAACAAACTGCTAAGGACGAGCCCAGACGTTAAGGCAAACTGGCTTCTGCGGCGAAGAAGGTGACAAAGGGGCTGTACAAATCTGATGGCAGGTGTCAGCGTGAGGCGCCGGCAAATTCGATTTGGAAAGCGAAAGCCTAACTGAATATTTTTTCCTGAATTTTATACCAATTGAACTTGAAAAAGAATTTAATTTGTTTTTTTAAATAAACGATTTCACGATTTACACGCGTTTTTTCCTTGACCAAATTTTGACCGTATCACCCTTGTATATAAACCGATCCCTGATTTGAATCTCCGGAGGCCTCTTGGAGAGCAAAATTCATCCGCATTCGGTTGAATTTGCTACCTGAAGTTAGTACACCCTCAAAAGCAAATCGCTTCTTTACATATGTTCCAACATATTTTCAGAATGCACATATATATTGATGACTGCCGAAACATTAATATGTTTGTGTTATGTGAACATATTATATGTTTGTTTTATGTGAACATATTATATGTTTGGAAGCATTTTGAGCCCAAAATATATTATTATGCTTGGAAGAAATTTTTTCCCTAAGACAGGATTGCTGCTCATTCCCTAACATAAATCGTATATTTTCACTTCACGAAATATTTTTAATTCTTTGGGCAACCGTTTTTTCCTGCTAATAGCAAATAATGTTTGAAGAAATATCACATTGGTCCACTTTTATAATTTTTTAAATTTTACCTTTCGCCTGCACGGAGGATCGAACCGTATGTAAGCCATACAGTTTGTAAGCCAACACACTATCCACTGGGCTACGTAGCGCCTGTCATGGTCACCAGCAGATAATTATGCGTTATAATTTAACATTTATATAGCATAGTTTGCAGCGCCCACGAGGCCCATGCAAACATAACATTCATTTAAGCAGAAAAATAGCATGTTGTTTGCCACGTGGAGCAAGTGGTTAGCATGTCTGCCTTGCATTTGCAATAGGGTCGGGGTTCAATCCGCTCGTCGACCGAACACTTTTTGTTTTTTTTTTTTAATTTACAATTTATATTTATACTATATTCAAAGAAAAAATTTTATAATGCAAACTATCGAAATGTGGGTTATTAAAGATTTATAGTCAATTAACAGTGTTTGATATCAACGAAAATTTACTGATTTTTGGAATAAATAATTATTTTTTTATTGCTAAAATTAACAATTTTGCTAACAAAAAACTGTTTTTGGCTACAAAACTTTAAAATTTGAAGGAGATTCAAAAACTAACAAAGAAAAAGAGAAGACGTGGAGTCGAGTATAAACATACATATAATAATTTTAGTAATAATAAACATAAATTATTTAGGCCGTTGAACAGTTTTTTACTAGCATTTAACACGCAATCGCCCTCTAAAATGCCTTTATTTTTCTTTAATAATTGCATTTTAAAGAAAATAAACTTTTTAAATCTGTTTTAAGCTGCCAAAACTCGAAACTTAATGCCCGCTTTTTATTTTGAAGGGGCCGTCACTCTCTCTTGACTCTTATTTAATAAAGAGGAACTAACTTTGTTTTTATACATTTTACTTGTGTAATTTTTCAACTATTTTCCTCCTTATTTCTGTTATACTGTCCCAACTCTAGAAACGAGTATAGTGGCCTTTCGTTATTTTTATGAAGACCCCTGATTTCTTTTAACGAACCAAGAAAAAAATTTTGTGCCTAAT
This sequence comes from Haematobia irritans, assembly GCA_003123925.1. Taxonomy (NCBI): domain Eukaryota; kingdom Metazoa; phylum Arthropoda; class Insecta; order Diptera; family Muscidae; genus Haematobia; species Haematobia irritans. The sequence continues at coordinate 16,128 of PGFW01023794.1, forward strand.
GCCAAAATGATAAACAAAACACATGTCCACACATACATATTCTCTTGGTTCCGAATGTCCATTCTCTTTATTCAAATTAAATAATATTTAGACTTAAGCATATCAAATTTTTGGCCTTATCATAAAACAGTTTTTCGAAACAACATACCGCGCGGCTTCAAACAGAAAATTGTCTCTTTTGATTCTTTCACTGTGTTTATGTTTGATATTTTCGTCAACTCCTCCCGTTCCATTTCTCTTCCTCTTACTCTCTCTTCGCTTTTGGATTAAAATATCAGCAAACATATGATATGTTTTAGTCGAAATTTGTAAATTTATATATGGTTTTGCATTCACATCATATGATTTTTATGAAACATTTAGTTGCCCCAAACATGAATATAGTTCTAAATATTAACATAGATGTCCCAAACATTTTAGTGTTAGTTTTAGGAACATTACATGTTTGCCCACTAAAATATTTGTGTTTTTTAAAAATTGGTGCCGAAACACACTTTGTTTATATTTCGCGACATATGAAAAAGCATAATTTTTTGCGTAAGAGTGTATATGGTATCCAACATCATGCAGGAGTTGCGTTCATATCAGTCCCCTAGATTATATATAGCGCTCCATATAAAACGGATCCCCAGATTTGACCTCTCGGAAGACTCTTAGAGGTAGCAAAACGTCATGCCTATCCGTTGAAATTTGTACGCTTGGTGTTAGTAATATTGTCTCTAACAACCATGCCTAAAATATGGTCCATATCGGTCCATAATCTATATATAGCCCCCATATAAAGCGATCCCCAGATTTGACCTCGCGGAGCTCTTTAGAGAGCCAAATTCATACGATCGCGGTGAAATTTGGTAGCGTGTTTTAGTATATGCGTCTCTAAACAACAAGAATTGGTCCATATCGGTCCATAATTTTATTAAAGCCGATCCCCAATTCACACACACAAATTCATAATCATGTTGCCACTGGTAAAGCCAAAAATAATCTACCAAAATTTTTATTTTTATAGAAAACATTGTCAAGAATGTTATTTCTACAGCAAAATTTTGTCCAAAATCTTATTTCTATTAAATATTTTTGTCAAAATTTTATTTGCTATAGAAAATTTGTCCAAATTTTATTTCTATAGAAAATTTTGTCAAAATTTTATTTCTATAGAAAATTTTCAAATAAATATTTTTTATAATTTTTTTTGTTGGTGATTTTCAAAGCATTCTAACGACTATTTTCCATAATTCGCAATTTTTTTCTACCATGGCTTTAAAATTTTATTTGACAAAATTTTAATAATTTGTACCATTTTATTAATTTTACTCTGTTTTTAGCCCATATTTAAAACAAGAAAAATAAAATAAAAATTATCTATTAAAATAGAAAAAAACGGAGTTGTAAAAAATTGTATAAAAAGAATTCCCTGTAATTATAATAGAGAACGTCTTGTGCAGGACATTCTTGGAAGTTGTTGTGTCTTTGGAAGAATTTCCAAATTTTTTTGCTGGGTTGTTTTACTTAATGATATCAAATTTTCATATAATGAATAATTTTCTAATTTTTTCTAAGAAAT
>PGFW01023810.1:8039-22603 GCA_003123925.1 Haematobia irritans
CTCGGCTATAAAAAGGAGGTCATTTGTCATTGAGCTAAACATATAATCGGGTACCGATATAAAAGAAATGTTCACCACAATGGATTGAATGCAAAAAAAAAATCTGTTTCTTTTTTTTTTTTGATTTAATTATTTTTTAATTGAAACGCCTTCAATCACAGAAATAGTATCAATTAAAAAATTGATTCTATTAATTTTTCTGATTAAATTTCATTTTTCGGAATTAATGAAATTTTTAATTGAATATTTTTTAAAACTCAATTCAAATTGCAATTGGAATTTTTTTGTGCATTTTTTTCTGTGTAGTCTAAATGAGCCGGAAATATTGGACTGACGCTATACCTAACCTAACATATATGGAGGCGATATTCGTGTTTTACGAAAATTCTTTTTAAAAAAGTTGATTTCTGTCTGTCTAATATTTCGTTCCGGATTTTTTTTTTGTGTCAGTAGGGAGTCTACATGCCAAAAAATCGTGGTTTATGACACATCCCTGAGAAACGGCTACAAGAGACTAAATCTTGCCAAAACCTCATGGAATCGTTGCAAAATGGTCATTCAAGAAACTAGACGATTAAACTAAAATTTTTAGTAAAAACGCTGACAATAGTTATATTCACCCTGTCTCTTATACCCAATTGCTGGGCAATAGTAGATGGCATCTACTTGATGTTACTCGAGTCTATATTGAAAATTGCGAAATTTTACTTAGAATATAACAATTAAAAAAAAAGGAATAGGACTTCAAATTTGAGTAATTTTTTGAAATTAATTATAATTCATATGAAATTTCCCTTAGAATTTTAACTCTGAAGCCTGTGGAGAAATAGAAAATTTTGTCACCAATTTCATTTCTTTCTAGAACAATTTGTGCACATTAATTTTATTCCTACTAGGAAATTTTGTCAAAATTTTGTGTGTGTGTATAAGAAATTTTTGTCAAAATTTATTTTACCTTATGAAATTTTTGTGAAATTTTATTTCTATTAGAGAAATTTTTGCCAAATTTTATTTCTATATACAAATTTTGTTGAAATTCTGTCATTTTTCTCATAGAAAATGTTCTCATAACTTTATTTCTATAGAAATTGTGTGTGAAATTTTCTTTTTATAGATCAAATTTTGTCCAAAAACTGATTTCTTACACAATTTTTTTTATTATTCTTTAGAAAAATCTTGTCACCAAATTGAATTCTATAGAATCATTTTGTCAAAATTTAATTTATATAGAAAATCTTTGCCATACTTTCATTTCTAGTTTTGAGATTTGTATATCAAAATTTTTATATTCTATATGAAAATTTTCTGTCAAATATTTTCATTCTCTTCTTTATCGAAAATTCCATTTCTATTAGATATGTTTATTCAATAATTTGTTATTTCTATAGAAAAAATTTCTGTCAAAATCTGTCTTTCTCATAACTGAAAATGTTTGTAAAATTTCAATTTCTATTAGAAATTTTTGTCAAAATTTTATTTCCTATAGAACAATTTTATTTTTAGAAATTTTGTGCAAATTTTAATTCTCTGTAGACAATTTTTGCCAAATTTTATTTTTAAAGAACAATTTTCGTGAACAATATTAATTCTTTAGAAACTTTTTCACAGTTAACAATTTTGTTTCTATTCAGAAAAATTTTGGACAAACTTTTATTTACATGGAAAGTTTTACGTGAAAAATTTTATTTCATATAGAAAGTTTCTATTACTATTTAGAAAGTTTTCGTCAACATTTTTATCTAAGATAAATTTTTTCTGATCAACAAATTTCTTATTTCTTATAGAAAATTTGTCAAATATTTTTTCTATAGATAGATTTTGTCAAAAATTTGTTTCGTATAGTACATCATTGTATAAATTTTTGTTCTATAGTTAAATGATTGTCAAAATCATTTATTCCTTCGATCTTCACTTTCTTGGGCTGCGAGGATTCTCGTAAGCAATTTTAAATTTTAAATTCGGATTTTTGTGGAGCGGAAAACATTATAATTTTGGGGACACGAGTCCAAATCAAAAATACTGCCACACACTTCCTGAGTCTGCCCGTCCATTCGTTTAATATTCAATGCGCGCAAGGGACCTGCTTCCTATAGCCGAGTCCGTAACGGAAACACTTAGAGAACGCTGACGGGTTTTCAACCTTTAGATCATATGACAACCGGATTCTACTGACGGTGGGATAATCCACTTGCACGCTGAAAAACATCTTTTGGCCTCGTTCTTCGGTCGAAGCATGGAATTTGAACCCACGACCTTGTGTATGCAAGCGCTAACTCACGTTGCTACACGGCTCGGGCTCCCAAATAATAATACTAGCTGTCTTTTATGTCCCAATTACTTACAATGTCAATTTATAATATCCCGATATATGACAACTTGGTGCTTCCAAAGATAAAATCAGTATATACGCCGTACAGGTTCGGGCCAGGACGAATCTAATGTATCCCTCCACTCATGGATTGCGGTAGGACTTCTACTATAATAGGCTGTTCATTCCACCAATCGAATTACTTAGTGGTTGCTGATTAACATCTTGCGATGGCAACGGTATTGTTAAAACTTTTTAACACCTTGTCTCTCTTAGATGTTTAAGTTCTAGCCCACGGCGCCGCCGCCCTACGGACATATAAACAAAAAAAAGTCCCGACTAAAACGTATATAATATAGTTTTGACAAAATTTTTTATCAGAACTAACAATGTTGACAAAAATTCTTCATAATAGAGAATAAAAATTGACAATCAATTTTTCTACTAGAAATTAAACATGTTGACCAAAATTTTCTATGGAATAAAGATGTTGATCAAATTTTTGTATCTGAAATAAAATGTTCGACAAAATTTTCTACAGAAATAAATTTTTTTACAAAATTTTCTTATAAAAATTCAAAATTTTGCACAAAAACTTTCGTATGGAAATGAAAATTTCCTGACACAACTTTCTATAGTAAAAATTTGACAAAATTTCTATGAAATAAAGTTCTGGTAGATTATTTTTTTGTGGCTGCGTATGGGCACCATCATATTTTGATGTACTATGTCGTCATCGGTTATATAATTAAAAGACCCGATATTGACCTATTTTTACATCGGCTTTTAGAGGGACCATTGATATTTGACAAAACTGTAACCAAATTTCACCGCATCGGATGACTTTTGCCTATACTATAATTATGGACCTGATACTGTCAAATTTTATGCATGCGTCTGTTAGAGCGAATATATCTATACATTCCCCGTCTGTGGACCACATTTCAACCGGATTCGGTATGATTTGTTCCCTCAGAGGCTCCGGAAGGTCAAATCTGCCTTGGCATCGGTTCTAGATGGGGGGCGTTATTAACTTAATTATGGACGATACTCGTAGCCATTTTGTTTCACAGAGGTTTGTTTGTTAGAGACCGTCTATACCTAACTCTGGTACCACATTCAACCTGGATCTGCGCATGAACTTTTTACCCTCCAATGATGGCTCCGGAGGTCGAAATCTGCGGGTCGAGTTTATAATGGCGGCTAATATATACATTTATGGACCGGCATGGACCAATTTTTGCATTGGGTGTTAGAGAGCGTATCTAAGACCAGCGTTAACTAAATTTCAACCGCGACTCAGTATGATTTTGCTCCTCCAGAGGTCCGTCGAGGTCAAATCTGGGGATTCGGTTATATGGAAGCTATACTATAATATACTGGACCGATATGGACCATTTTTGCTATGGTTGTTAGAAGGCCGTTAATACAACATCATGGTACAATATTTCAACCGGATCGGATGATGGAATTTGCTGCTCCGGGAGGCTCCCGCAAGGGCCAAATTTGGGATTCGTTTTGCATGGGGGCTAATACGTAACGGTGGTCCGTCACTGGCGATTTTCATTCACCTGTTCCGATCTACATCAATAACACACTACTTGTGCCAGAAGTTTCAAGTCGATAGCTTGTTTTTCGTTTCGGCAAGTTAGGTGATTTCACGACGGACGAAGACGGTGAACGGACGGGACGGACAGACGGCACGGCGGACCGGACTGCTAAGATCCGAACTCAGAATTTCACCCCACGGATCTCCAGATATATATACACTTATGGCGGTCTTAGAGCACAATATTTCACCCTCTGTGTTTACAAACGGAATGACAAAGTTAATATCACCCATCTCTGGTGGAGGGTATAAAAACGGGACTCCAAAAACTTATACTGGAAAACAAAACAACACCTAATATTTATCTATCTTTTTCTAATACTTTTTTTTTGGGGCCCGGTTTTCATTAGGAAAACATAATCCCTATATTGAAAACCCATTCTTGTTCTCAGTTTTTCAAACTGAAGCTATTTTACATTACAGTATGGACAATGGGCACAAAAAATGTGCCCCAAAAAATTAGCACGCAACAACAATTTACTGAACATGATGAATCAAATGCCTAAAACAGCATTCAAACAGCTGAGCAGACATACACTTTCGGCAGCTGGCGCATGGATATCCAATACAGGACTTCATTCACGCATTCACACAAGAATCCCACACGGATTCAATCCACGCAAGAACAAGAATTTTTAGCTCTCTATTCGTTAGGCTAGTCTTGCATATCTTCCGGCGATTACAATCCGTTGGACTTTCGTACCTACGACATTTGCCAGAGTTAATTTGCGGCTGCAAAAACCAAAGAGTCGACTTAATCTAAAGGCGGGAATGGCCAAAACTATAGCAGAGCCATTTTTTCGTGGTTTACTGAAAAAATGTTTGTCATGATTGCCAAGATTATATCTTAAACATACCAAATTGCGAATTTTTCTCTAGTTATAGATGAGTGCATTTCCTTGATGTAAAGGTATGTTCTCCTTCGTTCACACAAGTTCGACAATTTTATTGAAATCGGTTCTGTCCTTCCATCAACTTAAGTGATACGACTTAGAAAAAAAAAAAAAAACAATTTGAATAAGGTCAACTTCGGCATTTATAATTAAATAAAACTAATAAAATAGTTCTTTACAGTTTGTTCACATTTTTTATATTCACAGCAAAAAACTCTCAATATTAAAACGAAAAGTGTGTTTTCAAACGGTATTCATATTGTGCAATTCGCTTCTTTGGCCGAATCAATACCAGAATATTAGAGTAAAACACAGAATTTGTGGGAACCGGACATTGGTTTTTTTCAGTGCCTGTCTCGTTTCGGCATTTTTTGTTTTGAACAATAACAATTAAAAAAAATCTCACGTTAAGCGAAAGTCTAAGGTCGGGCGCGACGGACTATATCACGCGCACTCACTCTTGTAGATTTACAATTCTTTCTAAAATTTCTTCAAATTGAGGGTATGTTATAAATCCTGAGCCGAATTCGAACTGAAATTCTTTTGACATACTTAAAAATTGTTTTAGAACTTATAACGCGGAGCTATATCTAAAACCCTGAACCGATTTCGAAACAATGATTAGAGTTTTATATTCTGATATTAATGCCTTCTTTCATGTGCCAAATTTTAAAGTCGATTGGAATAAAACTGCGACTTTATACTCTTGACTTCATCTAAAATTCTGTTCCAAGAACAAACGGACGGAGCCGGACACGGACGGACATTGGCTGATCGTTCTCAGGGCTGATCCTGAGTAACTTATTCCAAAACACCATAGAGTTTATCTCGTCCTATTTCTGGGTGTTGCAAACATATGCATTAACTTCCAGAAAAAACATTTGGAAATAGGTTTTTCCTGCAAAAGGCACAAGTTTAAAAGCACTTCCAGAGATGTACTCCAAAGATGTTCTACACAGAAAGTTCTTTTATTTCAAAATTTTTTATAACGTCGTTGTTATCTTTTGTCTTTAATGGGTATTTAACACTTTTTTTTAGCTTTCCAGACAAGTGTTTTAACAAACAGTGAGTAAGAATTAATTAAAATGGCTTACAAATTATCTTAAAATTTGTCGAAAAAATATGCTAAAAGTCCAATAAACGATATATATCTCGCGAATTTTTCAAAATTATTCTAGATCAACTTTTCATTTACAAGCGTTTCTAGACTTAGAATGCCTTAAAAATCATAAAAAGTTATAAACAATAATTTATTTGACAAAAATATTTGACATTGTTTAATTCACATCGAAACACCTTTGATTTCCGGATCACACCGTAAGAAGTGTATAGCAAATTCTAGTTGCAGTGGCGCTGTCGAAATGCGTTGACATTCCGTCCTATTGCGCACAGCCATGTTAATTCATCGCTTCTGCGTCCAACTTTTGCACCACTTCCGGATCAAAAGAGGAGCATAAGTCGACGCTGCTGGTTTGTAATACCCTTGATTCCCACAGTTGTCGTTACTTGTCCATCACATCCCCCCACTTCACATCCTCTACACAGTTGTTGCTCACACGAAAATTGTTGAAGTTGATTAAAACAGCGGTTATTCAGAAACCATTGAATCTGAGTCTCCCCTGCTCATTTCACTAACTCACCTTTTCTCTTCGTCAGCTGTACCTTACCACACTATAGCATAGTGTTTATTTACATGGCATTTCCTCAGGACGGGGTTCACCATTTAATTGCTCTTCCACTATAGACTCCATTGGACGGTATATTCTACACAGCCGTATTCATACACATGTACATTCGCAAATTAGCAAGTTCCTCCTCTCTCTCTCATGCTTTCGCATTGTTGGGTTTCTGCTTCGATTTCGTATTCTCATATCAAGGCTACTTGTACTCGGTGTCATGTTCTGTACAACACACGCGACACACAGCAAGACCAGGCGAAAATTCGCGGGATTGACACACTTAGATATCTGTCGGTTATCGCTTTGCGCATGTTTGTCTATTCTAAGATGATGGTTGTTTGGTCTTGTCGTCCGCGTATTCAGCCAAACGTTGTGTCTTATGAAATAAAGAATCAAGGAAATTTAGGCTATGGGAGATGTTTGCCACAATATAATATATTAGAAATATCATACAGCTGGAGTTTGTGTATTTATCGCTGAAAGAGGAAGGAAACGTGGGTACGTTCATTACATGCCAATGATAGTTAAGTGAGGTATAATCCAGGTGGGACATACATTTTGTGATCCGGAGCAGTTCTAAACGATAACTTATGGTCTTATAAGGTTTGGATCGATAAGTATTAGTTCACAAAAAAATCGCCTTTTTCACAATCACATTGAATTTCGTCTTTTGAGACCAACAAAACATTTTTGATGAAGGGAACAACTTCTTACGTCGTTCGGGTTGTTCCAAAAAATCCACATCCTGTAAAAGACAAAACAAAAAACTGGTAATTTCATTTTCTCCTACACGAATAAATATTTCATTAAAAACGTTGATAACATTTTAATATTTAATTACAAATGAAACACATTTAAGAAAAATTATTATCATTTATTTATTTAATAATATTGTAATTTTTAATATTTTTCTTGATTAAAAAATACATATATATTCTATTATCTAAATATAACTGCATCCTTTTTGTTCACAATCTACACCGGACGACCAAACATACTGTTTTTCATTATATTTTGGTGATAAAAAATTATTATGTCTTGGAAATCAAAACTTTTAACTATCAATATTTTTAAGTTCAAAGATAGTAATTTGCATAAACTCACATGAACATGTGTTTGATGGACATACGTGTAATAATGTTAGAAAATTATTATTGTTTGGATACAAAATGTTTGCTATAATATTAACATGCTTAGATGCAAACATATATTAATTTAGACAATACGCCCCTCTAAACCCTATATGTGTTTAAAACAGATCAGACCTAGAGACGGAGCTGCTGCAGACGCCCTAAATTAATGGAAGTAACATTGACGCCGTAAGAAATAATACCACACCAAGAGAAATTTCATCTAATTGTTTTTTTTCAACCAGTGTACGTGTTTGAACAAACACACACATTAATATTTGTCAGGACAAATCATTGAAAAGTATCTATATCATGTCAATATATATGAAGCAAAATCCGGTTTGGGTCTATGTACAGACAAAGCATTTTTGAGAGGTTGTTAGTTTCATATTAAATATTATTTATTGAGTTATTACAATTTTGACTCAATTCCGAAGAATATAATCCAACTTTTAGCTTTATGATCCGTGACTTCCGATAAACTAACAACGACTTTCTCCAAAATATAATGAAACACTTATTTTATTTAAAGGTCACAAATAAGAATTATAATAATGAACTTTGACACATTTTTATTCGTGGAAATAACCAATTTTTGACAAAGCAGTTCTTCGTATAGAAATAAATTTCCGTGCTGTGATAAAATTTTTTATAGGAAAATAAAACTGTTGAACAAAAACACTTGGTTTCATCTATAGATAATATGCATCATTTGGCCGCAACAAGAATTTTTCTGATTATTAAATAAAATTGTAACAAATTCTTACTATACAAATGACAAAATTAATGACAAAATTTTCCTGTATGGAAATAAAAGTAGTTTGTTGGACATAAATGCTTCTTATCTGGTAGTTCAAAAATAACATTTTGACAACAAATTTTCAATAGAAACTTAAAATTTGACTAAAATTTTTCCTATAGGAAAGTAAAACCATTGTTGGACGAACTTTTCATAAAGGACTGAGATTAACCAATTTTTAGAGCAAATTTTCGTCAATAGAAAGTAAAATTTACAAGATATTTCCTATGGAAATTACAAGTTTCTGGACAGAATTGTCCTCCATAGAAATAAAACACTCTCCTTAGACCAAAATTTTCTAAACGATAATTTCTTTTTTTTTTTTAATTTCTCATAGAACATAAAATTCTGTAACACAATTATCTCATAGAACATCAAAAGATTTTGACAAAAATTTTCTACAGAAACTAAATTTTGACATTTCTTAAAGAAATAACATTTTTGACAAAATGTTCAAATAAAATTGTTGCACAAAAATTTCTATAGAAATAACAATTTTGCCAAAAATTTTCTATAAAAATAATGATTCTGTGCAAAAATTTTCTATAGAAATAATATTTTGGCCAAAATTTTTTATTAGAAATAAATTTTGACGAAATTTCACTATTGAAATAAAATGTTGAAGTGAAATTTCTGTAGAAATAAAATTTTGACTATTTTCTATCTTGAAATAAAATTTTCTATAATTTTTTTTTTTGCAAAAATTTTCTATAAAAAAATTGTTTTCTCATATAAAATTGTTCTATTAAAATAAAAATTTTGCAAACATTTTTATTAGAAATACAATTTTACAAAAAATTTTTATAATAATAATATTTTGCAAAAATTTTCTATAGAAATAAAATTTTGCACAAATTTTCTGATAAAAATAAAATTTTGACAAAATTTTTTCAGAAAAGAAATTATAGAAATTATTGACAAAAATCTGTCCTATAGAAATAAAATTGTGACAAAATTTTCTTATGAATAAAATTTGCAAAACGAATTCTTGGGCTAAGACAATAGAGATGTGACAAAATTTTCGTATAGGAAAGAAATTTGACCAAATTTTCTAAAGAAATAAAAATTTTGACGCCAATTTTTTATAGATATAAAATTTTGCTAAAATTTTCAACAGAAATAAAATTTTCCCAAAATTTTATTATAGAAATAATCAATTGTGACAAATTTTCTATCACGAATACAATTTGAAAAATTTTCTATAAAATAACATTTTGCACAGAATTTTCTATAGAAATAAAATTTTTGACCAGAATTGTTTCTATAAGAAAAACAAAATTATTGAAAAAAATTCCTAAATAGAAATAATTTGACAAAAATTTCTCTATAGAAATAAAATTTTTGAAAAATTTTTTATAGAAATAAAATTCTTGGACAAAATTCTCTATAGAAATAAAATTGTGACAACTTTTTTATAAGAAATAAAATTTTTGACACAATTTTCTTAGAAAAAAAAAATTTTGCAAAAATTTCCTAAATGAAAAAATGTTGACAAAAATTTTCTATAAAAAATTTGACCAAATTTTTCTATAGAAAATAATTTTGACACAATTTTATTAGATCTATAAACATTTTCTAACATTTTTCTTCTACCAGAATGATAATTTGCCAGATTTCGTATAGAACATAAATTGTGACAAAATTTCTATATAAACAATATTCAAAATTCTTAAAAGAAATAACAATTATTTGCAAATTTCTATAGAAATTAAATTTTGGAAAAAATATTTCGTACTAGAGAATTAAAATTTTGGACAGAAATTTCTATAGAAATAAAATTTTTGACAGGAATTTTCTAAAGAAAAAAAATTGAATCTAATTCGCTAAATATAGAAATATTTGACAAAAATTTTCTATAGAATTAAATTAAAAACTTGTGACAAAATTTTCTTATAGAATATAATTTTGACAAAATTTTCTATCAGAAATAAAATATTTCAAATTTTCATATTATGAATACAATCTTTGAACCAACAATTTTCTATAGAAATAAATTTTGCCACATTTCTATAGAAATAATATTGTACAAAAAGTTTTCTATAGAAATAAAATTGTGACACAATTTTCTATAGATATAAAATTTTGACACAATTTCTTATAAGTACGAAAAGTTAAATTTTGCAAAAATGTTCTATAGAAATAATATTTTGACAAAACTTTTCTATAGAAACAAATGAAAAGGTTTCTCTTAGAAAAATAAATGTTGACAAAATTTTCTTAAGAAATAAAATTTTTACAAAATGTTCTCATTAAAATGAAACCTTTCTTCCCCTAGTTTACGTAATTCTCCATTACTTTTCTCTCTTCACTCTATATATTGTGCGGGGAAAATTCTTAGAAACATGGACTCTATTAACAAATTAGCATCCATGTGGTAATGGCTACAAGTGCTCTAGTACTTTCAGCTACCCTGGCAATGTCCTTGATAACTTGTTTAGAAATGTTTTTGAGGTAAGACAGTGGTGGATAGCAAATAGCGGCAACCACATTATGTCCTTGTAACTGGTGCATTGCTATCTTCCACTTTAGTTTTAAGCTTTTTTGTTACTTACATCCTCTTACTCCTTTATTTGAAATGACTTTACTTTTTGTTTTTGCCCGATTTGTTCATGTGTTTTCATTAAAATTTTTTAATTCATGCGTTGAACATTTCAAACGATTGAAAGGTTGTATATGATGGCTCTCAAGAGAGGTTTTTTCCACAGGCTTGTTTGTAACTTCCTTCAACAACCGCCAAGTTTTGTGCTCTTATTGACGATGATGATTTCATATAATTTGCTAAATTGATGATAGAAATATGCACGGCTTTTGGTTTTGTTTTTTCTGAGCCAATGGTCAGTATATGTAGTATAGCTAACCATGGAAGTTTGGCAACAACTTCCATTTTAATATTATAATATTAATGAAGGTTTACTATTACCTCTGAAGGATTTTTTTTTTTATTTTTCAGCTCTTTCTTGGGGCTCTTGCTCATTGAATGCAACTGATTCAAGGTAATTTGCAGTTTTGAGTTCTCTGCAATATCCTAGGCCTCAGTTGTATGGATGATGCATAGTGAAAGCTCTATAGACACACAAAATTTTTTCGTTTTTTTATTTGAAATAACCTGAAAATTGTTCAATAAACTAAGGGAGAGAAAATGTCATCGCATGGAACATGTTTAGAAGCTGTAAATATTTGAAGTAGTAATTTTTTTTTTTTATTTTTTTTTACAGGAAAATAAGAAATTCTAAAATGAAATTGAAAAATGTTTTATGTATCCAGTAAACGTGTTTGATTTTAGGTACACGATAAATAATTGTTTAATATACAATTATTTTTGCGGAAATATTTATTTAATTGAAAAACAAAATATTATTTCAATAGACAAACATACAGAATTTTAAAAGTTTCCATTCAGTTTTACAAGATAAAAAAAACTGGTGTTCAAACTAATTAATTTTTTTATACTTCACCACCATAGATCATTTCGGTTCTGACGGGGTTACTAATAAGTTTGTCATTCCGTTTCTGTAACACATCGACAATATCGATTCCCACTATATAAAGTATACTATATTTTTGCATCACGGGAGAATTCTTAAGACATATAAGCATGTCCGATCTGTCGCGTTCTGTCTGTCTGTCTCGGCTGTCTGTATCGTAATCACGCTACCGGCATTCAATAATGGAGCTATCGTCCCTGAAAATTGCGCACAGAACTCGGTCCTTTTGTCTGCGCGCGCAGGCGTCAAGTTCGAAGATGGGCTATATCGGGCCTGTTTTTCGGTATAGCCCCATATAAACGACCTTCCCGATTTGGGGTCTTTCGTTATAGAGAAAACCGTAGTTTTCATCAATTTCGCGCGATTGAAAATAATCATACGAGATACTTTTGGCGACTTCGAAGAAGGTGTCTTCCAATAAATGGTGAGTGCGGTCCATTGTTTACTGGTATAGGGCCCCCATAATTAACCGATCCTCTCCCGATTTGGGGTCTTTCGCTTATAGAACACCGTCAGTTTTCATCCAATTTGCGCGAAATTGAAAATTAGAGGTCATTTGGACCTTTGAAGAGGTGTGCCGAAAATGCGGTGAGTGTCGGTAGCCATGGTTTGGTATAGCCCCCATATAACCGACCTTCCCGTTTTGGGTCTTTCGCTTATCAGATAAGTAGTTTCTCATCCAATTTGCGGCGAACATTTGAAATCATAGAGGTATTTCTATGACCTGATAAAGAGATCGTTGTGCTCAAAAATTGGTGGTTGTGGTTCCCATGTTTTGGTATAGCCCCCCATATAGACAGATCTCCCGATTTTACTTCTCATGGGCTTATAGAACAGCCGAAGTTTTTATTCCATTTCACCTGAATTGGAAATCTAGAGGTATCTTAGAGACACAAATACGTGCTGCCAAAAATTGTGAGTATCGGTCCTATTTTAGGGTATAGCCCCGTATGAAGAGGATCTCCCGATTTTACTTTCTTGGCTCTATAGGAAAACGTAAGTTTTCTTATCCAATTTGTCTGAAATTGGAAATCTTAGAGGTATGTTAGGACCAATAAAGAGGTGTGCTGAAGAATGGTGAGTACTCGGTCATATTCTTGGTGTTGTCCCCCAATAGATATTCAACTTACTATTTTTGATAAATTAAATCTGATAAACCAGAACTAAAACAAATAAACTACAAGGAGCTGTTAGTTTATTCAACCTAAAATGCAAAAGTTCAACCACAGATTTATTTTATAAATTCACCAGCATTAAAAACATTGCCATCGGCACTGTACCACACCAAAGTAATTCGATTGTGCCACTGATCTTAGCGGAACATGTTCTGCGTGTATATATCTTGTTTAAATTTTTAGAAACAATGTCAAAACGTCAAATAGGTTTTGCAATTCTGGGGGGGGGGGGGTTCAAAAAATTTTTTGGGTCTAAGCCCCTCTCCAGAGCCTGTCCTACGCTTTTGGTCCCATAGTACAAAGACCCCTCCCGATTTTGGCACCTTGTCTTTGCTTGGAGGTCTTGGGTTTCATATATAAAACCGTCAGTTTTATCAATTTGTCGCCATGATTGGAAAATCTAGAAGGTTATCTTTGGGAACATTAAAAAAGAAAGTCGTTTTGCCGAACAATTCATGAGTTTACGGGTCCATTATTTTTTATAGGCCCCCCATATTAGGACGGATTTTTCACCGATTTTACTTCCTTGGGCTTCTAGGATCCGAAGTTTTATATCATATTTGCCCTGAAATTTGGAACATCTATAGGATTTTCGGGTCATAAAGAGGTGTTGCCAGAAAGCGGTGAGTAGTCGGTTCATCTAATTATTATTGCACCATCAGAACCGATCTTCCCGATTAAACTCCTTGCGGTTTCTAGAAAACCGTAGTTTTTTTATCTGATTTGCAGATTGGTACAATACTGATCATGAAAATTGTTTTGAAACTCAATGTAAAATTTTGCCAGATTTAACTTCCTATCAGATTTAAGATTTCAAGATCATGACGTCATTTTCATATTTTTCTTGCACACTTTACAATGAGATCGTTTAATTGATTTCCTCTAAATCATCAAGCAAAAATCGGCTTCTTATAAATTCCAGACATCTGATATATCACCTCCATTAGGTCGAAATCTTTAAATCCTTAATCTTCGAGGAGAGTGTTCCTCAATTTCCTCTAGCCCTCCTGAAATTTGCAAAGGAAAACCCTTAATATCTGGTCATGGGGTGGTGGTATTTAGATTCAGCCCGGGCCGAAACTTACTGCTGTATATAACTCGGTTATTATTAAGAATTTTAAATTAGGTAGTATTGTATTTTACTTTTTTCGATTGTTAGCAGTTCTGAGCCGAACACATAAAATCTTCGTTCACCACTCATTGATAGATCAAATTATTCATCACTTGCTGTGACTTGGGCCAGAGTACATTTATATACCCTGATGTCTAACAATAATTAAAATAATTGATGCATTAATTTTTGATTATTTTTGTATTACTTACTAACAGTATTAAAACAATTTTGTCGAATAAAATAAAATAAAAGGATTTCTTTTTTAATTCTTATGAAAATTTTATTTGGACAAAAATCATTGGTGATAATTTATTGTTTTTTAGGAGATTTCGACGCGATAACCGATACAGATATCTGTCAGTTGTGAATATA
>PGFW01023815.1:10043-23391 GCA_003123925.1 Haematobia irritans
ACCATTATTTGGGGAATCAACTCACGCATCTTGGAGGATAGCGCATTAATGCGGCATCTTATAGTCGAAAAGTAATTGCATAATAATAATCATATACTAATGATTTTACAATTTAGAATTAATTTGTGGCAAACAGACTATACTACCAATTGTTTACTCCTTGTGCAAATTCGCTAAGGGATAAAATCTGGCTGTATGGTCAATATAATTCATCGGCGAAAGATATATATGGGACTAGTATCTAACTCTGAATCGATTTCAAATCAAAATTTGCACGCATACTACAATGCTAATCTACTCCCTGTGCAAAATTTCAACCAAATCGGGCCTTAAACTCTGGCTTTTAGGACCATATTAGTCCCATATGGGCGCGAAAGATATATATGGGAGCTATATCTTACATCTGAACCCGATTTCAATCAATATTTTGCACCACTTGACTATAACAACCAAAGTTGTACTCCTTTGCAAAATATTTCAAAGATGCATAATGGATAATCTGCTTTATGAGGC
Source organism: Haematobia irritans (assembly GCA_003123925.1). Lineage (NCBI taxonomy): Eukaryota > Metazoa > Arthropoda > Insecta > Diptera > Muscidae > Haematobia > Haematobia irritans. The sequence goes on from PGFW01023815.1 coordinate 10,557, forward strand.
CAATATAAGTGGACAATATCGGCGACAGATATATTATGGGAGCTATATCTAAATCTGAACCGATTTCAAAACGCAAATTTGCACGCATACGCTATACTGTAAATCGTACTCGCCTGTGCAAAATTTAACCAAATACATGGCCAAAATCTCTGGCTTTGAACCATAATTATACAATCGGAAGGAAAGATTATATATGGGAGCTATTCATAATACTAGAGCCGGATTTCAATCAAATTTTACAAGCATTTGAATGTCTAATTTACTCTTATGCAAAATTTCAACACAAAAATCGTCCATAACCATTGGTCTTCTGGGCATATGATTAATCCAATCGGACGAAAGAATAGTATTGCGAGCTATATTCGTAAATCTGAACTGATATTTTGCAAGTTTAGCTGAATAATTTTGCCGAAGTTTTTCGAGACTCAAAGAGAATTCGGATGTACTGAAATTTGAAGATTTTGTCTCTGTCTCCAAAAACACATTGACCCTATGCCAAATTTGAGGACGAATCGGACTTAAACTGGCGACTGTACTTTGCGCACAAAAATACATGAACAGAGCAGAACAGACAGACATCGCTAAATCGACTCAAGATTTAATTCTAAGACGATCGGTATACTAAACGATGGTCTCAAGACTTTTCCTTCTTGGCTTACATACAAATGCACAAACTTATTATATCCTGTACCACAGTGAGTGGGTTAAGGTATAAAAATTTTGACCATATTTTTCATCTAGAAATAAACTTAGATAGACAAAATTTTCTACAAAATCAAAAATTTTAGAAAAATTTCTCTATAGTAAATAAATTTACGTAATTTTCTATGAAATAAAATTTTTGACCAAATTATTTCTATTTAACTAAAATGGTTACAAAATTTCCTACAAAATCAAAATTTGGAAAAATTTCCCATAGAAATAAAATTTTGACGTAATTTTCTATAGAAATTAAAATTTTGACAAAAATTTTTCTATATGAAATAGAAATTTTGTCCGAAATTTCTATAGAAATACAATGTTATAAATTTGCTATAGAATAAAATTTTATAACAATTTCTATAGAAATAAATTTTGAAAAAATTTTGACAAAAGTTTCCCTATAGAAATAAAACTTTGTACAGTAATTTTTCTTTTTTGTTTTTCTTTTTTTGGTATGCAAAATAAAATTTTGAAAATTATTTCCTCTAGAAAAAAAATTTTTACAAAATTTCCTATAGACACATTTTGCTCATTTGGATGGTTAAAGCTAACTTGAGAAGTTTAGTCAACGCATGGATTTAAGTTGAAATCAGAGCGAATAAGATAATAAAATTTTGGACCAAGATTTTTTTTCTATATAAAAAAATTTTGAGAAATTTTATATAGAAATAAAATTTTCGACAAAAATTTTCTAACAAAATCAAAAAGTAAGTACTCTTTCCAAGCATACCAGTTCTCCAAAAAATTAATAAATTACCCTAAAGATACCAAAAAAGTGCGAAACTCACCCTGTTTGTTTTCGTAATCTAACACAACTATACACGCTAACGCTCTCGACAATGGATCTATTCAATGATGTTACTTTGTATTTTGTAAAAATAAAATAAAGGTATATTTTATTGGGTATTTTTTTTTCTGAAATGTAATTTGGCATTACTTATCGGCTACTATTAAACGGTGCCCACTGTAGAGCCGAACCCGGACCTCAAGATATGATTTTGATTACCGTATAATACGATTTAAGACGATTTCACGATTTACACGGCGTTTTCCCTTGACCAAATTTTGAACCGTATCACCTTAACTATAAAATAAGAATAATCGTGTCAAGTTCCAAGCCGATAGATTGATTGTCTTTAAAAGACGCGATACGAATCCATTTTGAAGGCCTACTCTCAGCAACCCCTATCCCCGTCTATTGTTCAAAAAGATAATAAAATAATTCTGCCCCAGTTGTATGATTTGTTTTTGTAATCTAAGCATAGCGTACGTTAAACATTCTTAAAGGACTAACATAACATAGTAAACGTGACGAGAGGTTTCTCTTGAACTATTGGCAAATGGCCTTCATGTAATGTCTCTGATTAGCTATATTACATTACGTCGTAACTGAGAACAACCTTAGTGTAACAGGCGAACAGATATTTGAAGGAAATGTGCTCAAGTCATACCAGTCAGTGCCAGATTGGGCTGTTGACCCAACTAAGGGTTGGTGTGTAACTTACACAAACAATCCGGTCACCAACCATATCTACAGGCAAATGAAGTGGTATGATAGACTCAACCAACACCCACCTACTGTGACGAATGCTAAATACCTCCCCTATATTTCACAAAAGGGCTGGCCGATGTTCTCTTTTCATGCATAGGCACATTTACAACCACTTACACAATTGTTATGTGTGCGGATGTGTTTGTATGAGCCCACACTCATAGTGCTGCCCATGTGTATTCAATCACATATTCGAGTGTGTGTTAAATCAAGTGTCAGATATAGTACCGCAATGCGGAAGTATTCCCACATACACTCTCCGACTCTCGTACACATTTTTTAGGCATGCTGGTTTACACATATCCTTGTTGTGAAGGACGCGTGTGTATGTTTTGTGTACCGATAGCAATTCGAACACACATTTTTGCATGTTTGTATACACACACTCTGTGATGGTAGATTCTGTATGAGGTCCTCAGAAAATTGAGGAAGTTGATTTGGATGCTGTGATTAGATACTCTTCGTAGTCGAGTTGTGGAGTGATCATCAGTACGCAGCTCATATCACACAGCTCGATTTCTATGCGTTGTGATATTCACTCACACGTCCATTGTGATGTCGTAGTGTTAGCCTAGTGTTGAGTGTGTGTGTAGCTGCTTGTTCGCAAGGCGTGAAGTGATATTGGAATCCCAGTTTTCCCCGTCACACCACTTATGGCGTGTTTTACACCAAAGAGAAGTGAAGGCATAAATTGGGTAGTTTTGCAAATAATATAAATACATAAAATTAAGAAATTGTTATTAAATATAACAATGAATTTTTGTTTTGTTAATGAAAATTTCTCATTGTTAGGAGACAATTGGCTAAAATTATTAAAAATCTTTACTTATAGTAAATGATAAATGACAGATGTCGCTGATTTCATGATATACTAATTCAGACAATACTAATAACCATTTCTATAATAATTACTGACATGTTTATCGAAGAATTTGTAGGCATATAGAGGGTTTTAAAATTACGTACTTTATAACGGGAAAACTTAGTCTTGTCGTATTCGTCATGGTTTCAGTATGCTCATCTGCTTCAAAGCACAAAGAAATTTTTTTTGTATCGCATCTTTACTACTAGCAAATTTTAATCCGATTCAAACACGAAATTAATTGATCAAATATTATACCTGCCGCCACGCTGGGGAACAGGGTATTATAAGTTAGTTGCATAATTTGTTGCAACTACCCAGAAGGCGACGAGATATGACCAATGGTGGTCTTTGCAGTAATGCTAGGGTGTGGCTCCTGACGATATAGCCATCGTCCGTCATGTCGCGTGAACACATTTTTGTAGTGCAAATTTAGGTCGCGAAGTTTTTAGTCGCAATGCGGGGGGGGGACGACTTCAAATTGGCAGCAAGTATGTGTTTTGGGTCAGATAGAACCTATTGATTTTGGAAGAAACGGTTCAGATTTAGAGATAGCTCCCATATATATATTTCGCCGATATGGATTATATGGCCCCAGAAGCCAGAGTTTACCCATAATTGTGCTTAAATTTTGCACGAAAAGAAAATTAGTACTATAGTCAAGGGCAAATTTGATTGAAATCGGTTCATGAGTAGTTAAGCTCGCCGTATATATTTCCCAGGCGTTGGCCAGATTATGGACTAAATACGGTCCTCAGAAGCAGAGTTTTACCCATTATGGTTGAAATTTTGCGAACTTGAGGAAGCAATTAGTAGTGTAGTGCGTCGTTCGCCGATTTACACTCATATGACGCAAGTGGCCAATTTTTGCCCGATTTATTCGAAATCTTGCACAGGGAGTAGACATTAAGCATTGTAAGGTTGTCGGCAATTTGGTGAAATCGGTTTCTGAGTTAGATTATATGTCCCATATGAATAGCTTTCGGCGATTTAAACCATAAGACCAAGAGGCCAAATTTTTGCTTCGATTTAGTGTGAAATTTTGCACAGGAGTAGAATTAGCATTGATGCTATGCGTGCCAAATTTGGTTAATCGGTTCAGATTTAGATTAGCTACCCATATATGATGTTTTCTGATTTCGACAAAAGGTCAAAATACAACATTTTCCTTGTGAATCGAACTGCTTAGTCGAAAATGAAAAATTACTGACTCTAATTTTCCTAAACTTCTAATGACATATATACTCGAAGCGATAAATCATAATAAACTTTTGCCGAAGTTTTCCTTAAAGTTGCGTAGATTTAAATTGTCCCATATTTTTGTTTACTACATTTGCGATTCCACCCTATCATAGAGAGTAATACAAACCTAAAAAATGAACAATTCCTTTTACAATTCTGATTAGCTTAGTGTCTTGGTGATGTCTGCGTATGTATCATCACGTACGGAAAAACGTAGACCTTGGCACCCCAACACCATAATCAAAACTGATTATTATTACTGACCAGATTCCGAAATATCCCCAAATATGTAGGAAATTCCCACCAAATCCTAAAGTCCCAACTCAAATTTTGTCCGCCTGCCACGAAAAATATATCCCGATTGGGGAAAATCCAATCATGCAACACTGATAAGAATGAAGCGACCCATTTTTGTCGGCGCGGCTAGCACTAATTTACTACGGCGCGCGCTTGACGCTAGGCGATTAAAAAATTGTCTGTCGGCGGCGCAAAATAGCTATTATAAATATTGAAGTTTTCCGATATTGTATATGAGATTAGTTGTACAACTCAATCTTACAATAATATTACATGCATGTCAATTTTTTGAGCTAATATTTCATGTAAAACTATTATAGCAAACTTGAATACTAATTGAATAAACGTGGAAAGTTCAAAATTTGGCAAACATAACAAATATTATTAATTTTTCTGATATAAATCGAATATTTTAGATAACTTGCGGCTAATTTGATCGACATATCGGCGGCGGCGTCATGCTAAAAACGGGTCTGCGAACGGCTAAATCGGCGGCGCGACTCGGCGCTTCATTCTCTGAACACTGATCGAATGCAATGAGATTAATTGTACAACAATCTTACAATCAAATTTAGATTCATTAAAATTCTGAGCCTAAATTTTTGCAAAATATTATAGCAATTTGATACTAATTGAGTTGTGGGTAAAGTATTAAAATATTGCCATAAAATAAAATAATTATAATAATTTTGCTGATGTTTATCAGATGTTTTTGATTAATGGGTGCTAAATTTGGAAAAACTGGTCGGCGGGGTGCGACTCGTCGGCTTCATCTCTCTGTACATATATTCGTGAGTAATGAGTTCTCACGTGCTCAATCTCTGGTATGCAGTGTGCCAAACTGTTTTGGTGCTGAAAATCGCAATTTTCCAAACATATTTTTCGTCAAAATCGTCAATTCATCCCAAAGAATTCGTCCAAAAAATCGTCAGCTCATAAAACAAGTTGAACAAAAAAAGATTTAGGAACAAACTAAAAGTTTTATTCAAACATCTGAGGCATCCATATATGTATACACAATAAAGCTGTTATGTCAAAAAAGGGTTTATTCATTTAGTTACATGAATAATGCATTTAAATCTCTAAGTAAGTCATATAGTTCCAGTTTTTTAAACGACGATTAATTGAAATAAATTTTAATTAATTTTAAAGTAATTATCTGATTGTGACCACATGTATAACATTGTTTTAACAAAAATTTTCTTGACAGAGAAAATTTCCTATTCTCCAAGCGAATTCAATCCTTATTACTTGCTCATGGTTATACACCCCCGTTTGTTATTATTTACTATTATCGCTAATGGAATAAATAAATAAAGTGAATTTAACTAAACTGACTTCATAGCAATCAAAATTATTTCGCTTAAATGTTTTTAGACAAAAGAATACCTTGCAATTTTTAAGTTTCAAAAGGTATTTCCGAATTTTAGGTTTATTTATCACACTGGAATAAAACAGTGGACCCTTTCCATTGCAAAATGAACTGAAAACTGTAGTAATATTTGACATGGATTTTTAGCCCTTAAGATTTTTTCAACTTGTCTTAGTTTATGAATTCTCTTTAAATTTTAGTTAATCTCTAACATTGTAATTTTTGTTCCTTTTTCACAACACATAAGATTTAATATACCGCCTACCAAGTTAAAAACTCAGTATCATATTTTGCGTTTACCTGCTTATTTTTTGGGAAACCCGATAATAAAAAGCGTTAACAGTCTCCTTAACATGTCGACGACTAAACTATGTTAAATCAATCATTCCCAGTAAAGAATTAAAAATAAAAAGAACAACAAACCGTTTTACTATGTATGAACATTTTCATACATTAAAATTCAACTTTTCTTTAAGCAAAAGTTTTATAAAACTTATGATGAGAGTTCTTAATACATGTTTTTGTGAAAAAAATGAATGATCACGTGGAACAAGAAAGAGTTGTAATTTTAACTCGATATTTGGACATTTGACTTTCCTTAGTTTTTTTATTCATCGTTAAGTATATTCACATATCCTTGCCTGAAATAAAATGCAAGTGAATAATGAAAATTGTTAAGAGATGAACATGGTACACCAAGATATAAAATTATTTTATATCTTTTAAATTGAGCTTGTACTTACCATATTTGGGGGCATTTTATAAATAGTGTAACGGAATTCAACTTTTTTAGATAAACACATCATAAAAAATTTGTGACTGAACGAATTAGAGAATAATGACATAAGTAATATAAGTTAACTCATAAAACTGTGTTGTTATCATGTGAAGGACATAATACGATAAATATTCTTTTCAAAAGAAAGCCAATAGTTTTAAATAAACTTACCAAGTTCTCTAATGTAAATTGTACGCTTGAGGTTAAAAAGTTATCGAAATTCCAGATTATGGGGATACTTGAAAGTTAAAGTTATTTAGTTTTTACAGTTAAATAGAAAACATTAAAATTGGGTTCCAACAAAATCTTAATAGTAATGAAAGTATATGCATAAAGACAAAAAAACTAAATACTCTCTGGTTAAAAGAACAATGTTAAAGCAAAGCTTACCAATTCATTAAAATGTTCCAAATTGTTATTCGAAATAACATATTTATTTTTTACAATAAAATATTAAATTTGTGATTCCAAAATTTTGTTATTGTAATACTAAAAATAACGTATGTAATTTTGATAATAAAAAAGGTCATAAAATTTAAATATTCTAGGAAAAGAAAGCCCAACATTTTAAACGAATAACTTACCACTTCTCTATCAATCTATACGCTGAGGAGGAATATAAAATACGCCCGAATTTCCATCTTGGGGTTGCTTAATGAAATTTAAATATTTTTTTACAACATAAGAAAAACATTTAAACTAGTTTAAAAAAAAAATGAATAATAATATAAGTTAGCAAATAATGATAATAAATTAAAAATTCCTTTTAAAAGAAAACCACCATTTAACAAGAATACTTACCAATTTGTGATAAACTATATGCCTGAGGTGTAACAAAAATTTTCCAAAAATATTTGATAAAGTAAATACTAAATTAAGTATTAAAAACCTAAGTAATTTTTGAACAATAATAAGCTATTACAACGTAAATATTCATAGGTGAGAAGAAAGCCAAATTTTTAAAAGAGAAACTTACCCACTTCTCTATGAAATTTATACAGTGAGGAAAATAAATAAAAATTTGCCGATCTCTGGGGTTGATCTTAACTTAGATATTTTTTACAAGCAAGAAAAACATGACTTGTAAAAAAATAATAATAATAATTAGAAATAATAATAATCACTAAAGAATATTTTTTTAATAGAAAACCACATTGAAAAAGACTCTTACCTATTTATCATTAAACTATACGCTGAGGTGTAACAAACAATTTTCCAAATTCATCTGGAGTTACTCTGAAATTGAATATTTATTTTTTACATTGAATAATAAAAATTAAATTAGATAAAACAATTTCAATATACTTTCCATTTCAGCATTGTTTTCTAAATTATTGAACATTCTTAAATAACTTTTTTTATAAGCTACCGATCAACGCCCCCACCCCCTCAAGCATCGCCATCGTACATCGTCATCGCTAAAATATTAATAAACTTTCATTTCAATTTTTAATAAACAAACCAATATTGTCTAAAAAAACCAAAATAGTTCCATAACTTTATATTCCCTTGTACATACTGGCTAAAAGAATTGCAAAGACCACCCTAGCGCAACTATATAACTGAGATGCCAAACAACCAGCAAAAACCAAAACATTCCTACAAACAAACTAAAAACAACATGTGCCTTCATTGAAACAACACCTCATCCGAGACAAAATAAACCATTCGCCATATATGCTAACAAACACAAAACCACTGAAAGAACAAAAACACCCCACGCTTCAGATAGTACCAACCCCATCACTCCGCTACAATGTCTCATTATTGCATTGCATGCTCTCATCTCCAAAAAATTTCAGGTAAGTCATCAAATCTTTACATTCCTAGTTAGGGGGTGGGCGTCGTGGGCCGAGGATGAGAGACTATCAGGTTACATCATTCGCACTTGACGAGAAAGATCTCTGTACTATGGCTTTAGTTCATCGCATCTGTCACAATTACTCTCATAACAATACTCTTAAATGCATTATCAGTAATAATAACGATGAAACGTTTAACCTAAAAATTACAAAACATTTCACGGAATGAATCTACCCATTGTTTGATCGAAAAGAGTGTCTATAAATTTAATATTAACATGTGAACTAAAAAATATTTCATTGGAAATTTTTACCAACAATTATAACCATAGGATTGTCAGAGAATTGCTATCCACGTTTCAAGTTCTTTTTCGTAAAAAATAATTTTTACATACAAAAAATCTTATGGTAAATCTGCACTTATTATTTGAAAATACTTACATTTCACAAGGTAGTGTTTATACGCATGACAAACGAATTTTTTAACTACCAGTTAAGAGAATTTTTTAAGGAAATTTTCCATCGTTTTTGTAGGATCAATGACTAAACGATTGCTACTTAGAATTTGTAAAAAATTTCCTTTCGAGTAGTAATTTTCGTTGAAGATACCGAAAATGACACTAAAATTCTGAAAATTCTTGTACATAATTAGTTCGTAAAAAATCTTCTTAAATTTACGAGACACTTTTTTTTCTGTGTATTGATTGGCTTTGAAATTTCTTATCTACATTTGAAAGACGGCATGGGAGCAGCGCAATACATATAAATGTCATAGAATTATGAGATCCAAAAATAACAGTGGTTGAGGCATTACAGACTTAATGAAAATCGTAAATCTAAGAAGAACTACATTCGACTTATTGAAGAAATCGTCAAAGTTGGCTAAAAACCCTTAAGAGGAAACACTTGATCGAGCATCTGTTTAAGAAACTCCGTCACCTCATAAACTAAGTTGTTTTAAAATCGTCGTCAAATCGTCAGAGGGCCCAATTTTACCAACTTAAAGAATCGTCAAAATGACAGAAAAATCGTCAGAGTTGGCACGCTGCTGGTATGTACAACGAAAGTTTTCATAGACGTTCTAGTTGCTAATGGAAGTTTAGGGGGGGGTTTTTTTGTTTTTGTTGTTCTTGGTAGTTGGCACATTTGTTTTGGTTTGTGAATTTTGCTAAGTGAAAAAAACGTTATTTAGTTCCAATAATCCCGCTATTAAATTGTGTCCTTTTGTTCATGGAAACAGAGAATGAAGCTGCGAGTCCTTACGGCTGATTGTTTGCAATGGACGCGCCGTACTTCACGCACGCATGTTCCCCGCTTTCTTGATATTTTACAGAATTAAGGCAAATATGTTGACGTTGGGCTTCTTTTCTGGCGGCTGCACAAACAAAACTGATATGGGGAAAATCGTAGCGCATAAAGCTCTGAACGCACGTTATAAAGAATCCATAACAGAATACACATACTCTGATAAATACTTGGTTAAGGATTGGTCCGACGGAGATGATTGATACGTTATAGATGGTCGTTCTGACCCTGGGCTTACAAGTAAGATTACTACCATTTCCTCAATGTCAGGTTCTTATCACTTTCAGACCTAACTCCGATTTTGGCAAGTCAGAAGAGTAATCTCTGGTGGAAGTACTCAGGCTGACCAAATATGATGGATTAAAGCGAAGAGGAAGAGAAATGGAATTGGAGAAGAAGAGAAATGGAGTTTGCGAACGTAAGGACCGAGTAGGCTCTTAGGCACTAAATTCAGTTTTAACCGATTGGTATGCATGACCAAGGTTAGGTTAGTTGCAGCCCGAAGATCAGGCTCACTTTGCTATTATCTCTTGGTCACTGAGTGCTGCCCGAATTCCATGTTAAGCTCACTGACAAGAGGACCTCTTCTTTATAGCCAACGGCGTTCCACATTCCAGTGAAACCACTTAGAGAAGCTTTGAAACCCACAATGTCACCAGCATTACTGTGTTGGGATAAATCCACCACAGAAAAACTTTTTTGGTGTTTTGGTCGAGGCAAGGAGTTCGAACCCACGAACTTGTGTATTCCAGGAACGGGCATCTAACCATTGCACCTCGGTGACTCCCTCCATTGCCTAAACTTTCATTCATAATGGTTTTAGGTTATGGTGCAGCCTGATGTAATCAGGCTTCACTTAGACTATTCAGTCATTGGATACGCACAGTGGTGAACTTTCTCTCTTATTAAGCTGAGTGCGTGGCCGATTCCATGGTTGGTCAATGACAAGGGACCTCCTTTTATAGCCGAGTCCGAATGCGTTCCTCATATTCCACGTGGAAACACTTAGAGAAGCTTTTGAAAACCTCAGAAATAATCACCACATTAACTGATAATGGGATAATCAACCGCTGAAAACTTTTGGACTGTATGCAATTTAAAAGGCATGACTTCTTTGGGCGGATAGACCGCAGAAACGAATTTCGCTATGGATGTAATAAAAGAATTCCCTATGGAATAATTAATAGTCTTATGAATATTGCCAGAATTTACCAGTGGCAGACACAGAGGTTTGCAGACTTCCATTACGTATTAAGGCGTTTTCTCGAAAATATCTGCCTTGGCGAGAGGCATTAGACTAGCCTGCACTATATTCAAGACGATGTTTTCATTAAATAATTATATTGAGGAAATATATACAGCTTTCACGAAACGTGATTATAGGATTTTGTTTCGGTGGGGTCTCATCAAACTTTAGCCTGAGTATGGTTGTCCAATATGTTTTTCTAAAGGTTCGAGGGAGCAATCTCCGGAATCCCACCTGTGTATGTCGCTGCAGTGACCCTAAGATTCCAAATAATGATGGAAGATACATGACATCATCAACGGATTCGGTCTGGAACTCTGCTCTACCGTTACATGGTCCTGTATAAAAATGTCCGCATATTGTTTCGCGCAATGTGTAAATAAGCATTAGAATAGGGTAATGATTAATAACACTTACAACATTTAATTTAAGTGTGCTCAAAAAAAAATCAACAAAATATATGAGTATTTTGCTTAATGCCATTGCAAAATCATGAACCGCAAAGCTAAAACACCCAGCACAAGACTCATAGAGTCTCTTTATTTCAGCACAATCCTTGGCTTGCTATGGCGTGTATAACTGAATGGGGTAATTCGTTTTTTTTTGGCATTAATCATTTGCCAAACTTAGTTACATAAACGTTGCAATAAATGTGTTATTGTTTTATAGTCATAACAAGGTTGTCCTATCTGTTCTGTCCTTTTGAACATTGGCTATCTTCAGAATAAAGAACTTCCTTGAATTTTTCTTTCGCTCTCATTTGGGTTGGGTCAGTTAAGCGCTAATAACGCATTTCATTCAAATTTTTTCTGTTGGGCATTCTATCAAGCTGTGTTGAGTTTATGGGAGTAGGTGCACCACCACCTCGATTCATTGAGCTTTGGCTTATCTAAGATCAAACAGATTTCGCATATTTTCTCTTTATGGAGTTCCATAGGCTTTTCATATGAAGACTAGAATACCGCTTGCTTGCTTGGTGCTGGCATAGGCTGTGTTGGTTGGTTAGTCCTGATCTGGTGGTTTATAGTTGCATGACATGCCATCGAGACAATTAGCGAAATAGCAAATAATCTTCGCCTAGTTCTCTAGATCCTAGGATGGGTTTTTTTGAATGGCCTTTGTATGAGACTCTAGAGGTGTCATTATGGGGCGTACGTGGGTCGCGCCAAAGGAGGCAAAATTGTAGGCGAGATGGTGAGAGAAGAAACTATAAATTACAAACTAAGCCTGAAGTGAGGGTTATCAGTAGTGTTCGTAAATTCGACTAGACAGTTTTTTGAGGGAGCTTAGGCTTAGGTTACGGTATAGTGGCAGCCCGATATTTCAGGTTCACTAAAACTATTCAGTCTATTGTGATACCACAGTGGTAAATTTCTCTCTTATCACTGAGTTCTGGCTGATTCTATGTTTTAGCTCAGTGACAAGGGCCTCATTTTTATAGCCGATTCGAACGGCGTTCCACAAGTGGCGATGATACCTCTCAGAGAAGCTTCGAAACAGTATACGAAGTCACTAGCGATTACTGAGAAAGGATTAATCCACCGGCTGAAAAAACTTTTTTGTGTGCGGTCCGGAATTTTGGGGTTGAACCCCACGACCACATATGTAAAGGAAAGGCGGCTTATATAAAGTGTTAAAAACATTGTCATTCGTTAAAGGCACTTTTTGTTCTTATAA
>PGFW01023831.1:29931-44904 GCA_003123925.1 Haematobia irritans
ATTTTTTACATTCTGATTGGTTATTAGTTTTCCCGAGCCAAAGAAGCAGGAGAATTGATAAGTTTTGCTATCCTTTCTATACTATCATTACTTTTCACCGACAACTAATTCCCAAAATTCAGACCTCCGCTTCAATTAGAAAATTTGATAGGTTTCCAAGTCAAAAAACCTAAAAATAGTGTTTTGATAAACATGTCCTACTTTTTCATTGATAAGTTCATTGAAAAGTTATGCAAATTTTTGACAATAATCTATATCAGAGAAATATTTTTTAGTGTACTTGGTTGGATGTGGTAAAAGTTGTCAATTGTCAAAAGTATCTAAAAAAACTTCCTTGAATTCTTTGTCGTGTCAGATTCAATTTAAATTCGGTTACCATAGGAATTCTAATGTGATGATAGCATAAATTAGTTACAAGAGTACTTTTAATTCTCGATTTTCGTTATATATAAGCAACTCATAAATGTAACAATTGATTATTTACAACCATAAGCCATTTTTAAGTTTCTGTTGAACATTAAGATAGGATTGTGATCTTGAGTTCTAAAACCAAATTAACTCTTTTTAAAGCTGGATTCAGAAATAAATAACTTATCCCAACTGTTTAAGTTCTTTGACTACAGAGACAATGGGCAACGGTATCCTTAACTCAATAATGATATATACAACCAGAATCGGGGCTTTAAAACGAAAAGATTTCGCATATTTCACAGGAGGCTCAAAGAAATATTGCATGGTATACTGCTTAAAGGCTATGGAAGCCTACATTTAAATGATTTTAATGTGATGCGGAGTGATAGCCCAAAAATTAGTTTTTAACCGGGTCGGATTGAACTTTGCTCTTTTAGTGGGCTCCAAGAAGTCATACATTCGTCGGCGGATAAGTTGGATCATAGATAGATAATAATACATTTGAAGATTTTTCACATAAAGCGTTTTACAAAACGGTGCATGAGAAAATTTAATGCGCCTGGATTCGTATCATTTTTGATTATATTACACTTACACGAAACTTACACCCTCTCAAAGAGAAAATACATTATTAGATCTAACGTAAAGTACAGAAAAAAAGGCAATTGGCGCATAAACGTCTATACCGTTTCTATAACGCCATTGATAATCGACGACCGCAAACATTTTTCTTTGCTTTAAGTTGTTCTATCGCTGTTATTGAGGACGCTATGTGTAACGATTTTGAATTTCATCTCACTGTTTGGTAAGTCATAACTATATGTTTGAGAGGCATACTAAAAAAAAGCAAAAATTCATTGGCCTGTGGAAAAATTTACAAAAATAAAAAAAAAAACTAATAAAATTTAACTACGAACAAATAATTGTTTTCCAATAAAATAAGTTAAATTTGATCTTTAGTTTAGCTACGGACTTTTTTTTTCTTTGTATGGACCAATTTGTGTTACCAATTATCCAATACAAATATCCAACCGAATCGGATAAAATCGGTTTAATTATTATATACCGATATGAACCAAGTTTTGTTTGAAGACATGTGCTAAACATCAACGAAATCGAATGAAATTTTCTCTTCCAATAAGGCTCCAGAAATAAAATCTAGGGATCGATTTATATGAGCGCTATACCTAAGAACGGTCCGATATGTCCCATTTGCAAACGATTCGACCTACATCAATAACAAAACTACTTGTGCCAAGTTTCAAGCCGATAACTTGTTTTCGGACAAACTTCGCTAGATCGATCAGAATTTCACCACGACCAAAAATTTCGATTCTGAGACCAATATTTCGATGTTATAAACCGGAATGAGCAATGGCAGTATACCTCCCACTCCTGTTTTGTTGTTTGAGGATTATGTGTACGGCGATTGAACTTTATACTCACGTTTAGTTCATACAATGTTTGAGGCATACTAAAACAAGCAAAAATTCATTGGCCTGTGGAAAATTACAAAAAACAAAAAAAAACTAATAAAATTTAACTACGAACAAATAATGTTTTCCAATAAAAATAAGTTAAATTTGTCTTTAGTTTAGCTACGGACTTTTTTTTTCTTTTGTATGGACCAATTTGTGTACCATTATCACATACAAATATCCAACCGAATCGGATAAAATCGGGGTTTAATTATATACCGATATGAACCAAGTTTTGTTTGAAGACATGTGCTAACATCAACGAAATCGAATGAAATTTTCTCTTCCAATAGGCTCCAGAAATAAAATCTAGGGATCGATTTATATGAGCGCTATACCTAAGAACGGTCCGATATGTCCCATTTGCAAAACGATTCGACCTACATCAATAACAACTACTTGTGCCAAGTTTCAAGCCGATAACTTGTTTCGGACAAACTTCGCTAGATCGATTCAGAATTTCACCACGACCAAAAATTTCGATTCTGAGACCAATATTTCGATGGGTTATAAACGGAATGACAATGGCAGTATACCTCCCATCCTATGGTGGAGGGTATTAAAAAATCTCGCTATGAAAATCTATGATATCTAAAAAATAAAAAAAAATATATTGTTTCAGTTAAATTGTGCGATTGAGTTTTCGTTTGATTATAAATTTAATATAATCAAATTAGTTGAAGTACAAAATAAGCTTGAAGTTTGTACAATAATTACTTAACTAAAATAAATTAATTGAATATATTTAAAAATTAAATTCAGATTTTGATAAAAAAAGATGATTTTTGTTTTCTGCATACATACAAATGTGAACATACTGACCAAGTCATAAAATCCCAATATGCCCATACCATCGTTCAGAGAAAGGGGTATGTGAAGTGCAATATTTAACACTTAGCCCCAATCAATTCCATTAATTTTCCCACTGAGCTTATGGACAATTGTTATAACTCAACTGGATGTTGGTTGACTTCGTCAAGGACCAGCTTAAAAAGGGGTTTTTCTGCTCAATTTATGATTTTTACCATTTCTGTTCTGCAAACGTACCAACGAACGTCTGTTGTGTTTTCGATTAAAGTTGACAAATAATCGCGTAATTATTTAAAATTAATTTCCGTTTTTTGCCGTCGCATTTTTCGCATGTAATTGCATTGGCAAACATAAGTATTAAGTATGTAAAACCTTTGATGAATGCATCAGAAGGTGGGTAGATGGGTGGTTAGGACATCGTGTCCAGACCCCACAAAACAATCAAATGTCCTTCCTGGCTAGACTGTAGTGTAATGACACGAGTAACTGAGTTTGAAGCCGCAGTCAATGAACATTTTGTATTGGTTATGACCCGGAAGATGTGTGGGGAGTGGGGGCAGTATAGAGATGGTAAATAAATGAGGTTAAATAAACATATTTTTATTGTTGTTATAGCCCGATTAAATGCAGCGAAGGCAGAAAGTGGCAAAAATTCAACAATAGCAAAAACTGCGAGAGCGACACATGCTTATCAACGCCGACGATATTCCGGTTGATGTCAATGTTGCTTCTTCTACCACTTTGGCATACCTTCTGTTCGTTGGTTGTATGGTGTATTTATGAACGAAGCTTAATTTGTTAATTATACAAAGATAATTAAAATAAATTCAATGTGTTTAAATGGCCCACAAGTCATCAGACCAACGCCCGGACCAAATGCAAAAGCCCAAGTGAACCGAACCGCATCGCCTCTGACCACCAGCACCAGATCCAACAACGCATTTGAAGTGCTCGTGGACAATGATGTTCAGGCGTAATGAAATCATAGCCATTTGGACAATAATAAATATTTAAATAATAAAAAAGGCATTAATTTTCTACAACGCCAACGAGAAATTATTAAAATACAATACCACAAATGAATAAAACAGAATGGCATTTAAAAATTTTTTTTTTTTAGCCATACCTTCCGTCTGTCCCTCTCCCTTTAATAACAAAGTCGTTCATAAACGTATTAATCTCAAATTGGAAATCCAATTAAATTTCGACTTCGGCGACAAATTATTTACCGGGATTAATGTAAAAAAAAGACTTTAAACTAAAAGACCTGAAATGGATCTTCTATTTTTGAATACATGTTAGCTTTATAGTAAATTAGGAAAGAAAAATCAATCGAATTAAAGGGACGTTTCAATAGTTGAAGGATTTCTTTCAAACTATTTAAGGCGAAACCATTGCACTCAGCTTCAAAACCAAAAAAATATCTCTTATGTAAAGATTACCATTTTTCAAGTCAAATATCGCTAACAAACAAAAACATAAAATACTTTTATAGAAACAGTGTAACAACTTTTTCGTCAAGAACAAAATCTTTGTATTCAGAGAAATGCGTCTTTCTATTACAAAGAAACTCCCACATTTCATATTTCATTTCAGAAATCTTTGCAATCAGTTTTTGAGCAGAGCCCTTACAAGACAGCGGTCACAAAAAAAATCGTAGAAATTTGCCTGTTCACATACCCATTTGCCTTGTCCATCATTCTTATCGAAAATTCTCAAACTTAAAACCACTTTCCACTTTACAAATTGGATTCGAAAAGACCTTCCGATAAAGCATTTTGCCAAACATTTCATCTGCCCCTACGAAAACATGACCTGACAAAATATTTAAATTCGCATTTGATAAGATACTTTTTTGTTCTAAAGTCTGCTTTTAAAATTCTTCTTGACATCCGTTTGCTTTTCGGTTATCCACAAGCTCTTGGCGGCCAAGAAATTGGCTAGAAAGGTAGGTGTAACTTATGATATGATGCCAAATTGTTTGCCTTATCTCGAATTGCGAACACCATTTAATGCGAGCTGAGTTGAAGCATTTCGCTTGTTTGCCTTATTCCTCCAATGTTCTTTGGGACGGATCATCTTTCGTTTTATTGATTTCTACACAACTGACGCGCATGTTCAATGATGGCTTGACTGCATAGAGAAAAAAGAGGTAGCCTATTTTTGCCAACCATTTGTTTAAGTGGAAACTGTCCTCGGGATTCTTCATGTAAAATGAATGGACGGCGAAAAAAAAAACGAAACGAAATTGACAGCAACTTGCAGAAGATTTTCCTCTTCGAATCTGCCCAAAGCGGTATTAATCGCTTTGAGACATGGATTCATCCGGTTACCATTTCCAAATCAAAACAAAAAGGAATCTTTAGGCATTTTGCCATGTGTCCTTATTAACAAAGAAATCTATGCGTGTATCATTTCACTTGCCAGGATATGTAATGATCAATATAATGCTGTTGAGTTCTGCTCCTCCATTTGTTATTTGGACAAGTGCAGATTGCCGGTAGGTTCCCGCTCGACAAAAGCTATTGCCTGAAAATGGTAACGCCTCAGTGTTTGAAAATAATTTTTCGAAGATTGTTGTCCGTAAAACAGCGTTGTGTTAATCCCTTATGATTGGCACCCTTTAAAGGACCCTTTAGAGGATGTTTTGTTAAAGGAAATCATTTATTGAATTAAGTAACTCGACTAGGAGTATTTATTCATATTTAATATATGTTTCCTCTCACGTCAACATGCGAATAATTGGAGTTGAACATATAGCGAACCTAAATTCCTAAATAATACTTACACTGAAAAAAATTATTGCCCTGCGTCCAAAGATTTTGTCGTTACCACTAACCAATTTTGGTATGATTCCGAGCCAAGAAGAAGCCCGGAGAATTAAAATAGGGATAGTTTTAAGAAACAAACTGCCTACTTGGCTCTTTAGGCAAACAAATTTTAATTTGTTCGGGTTTCAACTTATTTCTCATGTAGCCAAATCAAAAATTCTTTTATTAAATGTGTATAAGAGCAGCATAAAATTCAAAACTCGTCTTTAAGTAGAAATTATTGCCTATTGATTCCGAAGTTGAAAAAATGTCTTAAAAACATTTGCGAAAAAAGATGCATAAAGACCCAACAAATTATAAACAATTTAATTTATTTTTAAAGAAAACTCTTCACCAATAAGGATAAAGACTTCCTTGAAAGTTTAATCGACTTTTGGAAAAGAAAAAACTTTATAGCAGAGACACATATTGCGGTCTTTCTATTCTAAACAAAATTCGCATTTTCGTATTTTTAAGGACATTCTCATGAAAATATATATTTTTTCTGAGTGTAGCTACTAAATGTGTTTTATAATATTTATTTTTTCAGAATGCCAATCCAGAAGAAGCGTATATGGAAAGCCACAAGCGAACACAAAGTAGCTACACCTCGATTTCAACCACTAATGATCCAGAATGCGAAACAAATCTGGGAATGGGAAATTATTAGGGAGACAAAAGCAACTTGTAATATTTCCTACCGCACTAACGATGTATGACTTCACGAATTACGCCATAAGATAGAATAAGAGACTATCAATGACCAAATATTCGCGAAAGCTTCAGTTTGTACCTCTCGGGCGGTTATACAGATAATATAGACCGATATAAAATTAAGTACAGAAAAAACGAATATAAAAATCTCTCTGATTTTTTGTTGACTTTCTTTGTAGTGTCAGATATGTCTACTTCACTGGTCTTATATTTTCATTTATCTCACCCAAAAATTAAAAGAAATGCATCTCTAAGTGCTAATCTTTGACACAATAAGAACAACTGGATAGTTGTCATCTCATAACACATATATTCATTATAGGAGTTATATTCCTATAAACGCATTTCAATCTTGGCGTGGATTGTAAATTGTTTTTTTATCAGTTTTTTTCTTATAAACGCTTTTACTTGTAAGGGAAACATTTTTCGTACCAAAAACACAAAACTAAGTGGTTTTTCATAAAATTTTCTTATTATGCGTTTTTTTCCTGAATGAGTTACGTCATACAAGCATCTAATATTCCAACGATAGTAATTAAGTTCCGTAGTGATGAGAATCGTTGATCTAACCGTTAACTCCTCAATGAAATCAGGGGAACTGAGTCTCGATTTTAATAAATGAATTCACTTTGCCTTTCCTCCTTGTTCCTTTACCGGTTCTCCCTGCAACAATCCACAAAATATCCATTCTTCATGCATCCTTCGAATTTGTCATACCAATAATATCCCAAAGCAAGGTATCAGGGTATTCTCAGATTCGATTACAGAAGGATGTTCGTTGTTCTAACAACGATCGAGCAACTGAATCTAAGGTAAATAAAAATTATCCAGAAAGCCAATTACGATTTACCATACTTTGTCTTTTCCTCGTCATTCTTTTTTCTTTTTTTCTCCCTGCAACAATCCCAAAATCGTATCCCTGATACATCCCCTTTTACAATTGTATGCAACATGCATTATGCATGACCTACCAAACAGGCCGCATTGCTAACAAAATACTTTTAGGTATAATTACTTGCTTCCTTTGGAAATAAATCGCCAAACATTTCACAAGTTCAACTCTGCACTGTTGCGGTTGCGTCGCGTTGGTAGTTGTGTTAATGTTTTCCTTCTGACCATTCCTTCATGCGATTAGTTTTCTGATTGAATTGCTGCCCAATAAAGTCAGAGAGAGGTCCAGCGAGGTATTCTTACTGCTATCAGCTGTTGTGACTGGTTGCGATAGCTGATTCATATAGGTTCTGTTATTCGACCGAATGCTGTTTCCTTCCTCAAAAATTGTTGTGGTCATATACGTCTGGATTTTTGAGTTCTTTGCGGATTTTTCTACTTTGCATCCATCTGACCGCGTACTATTCGTGCATGGTTTACCAGTGTCTAAGAATTTGTTGTAGTTACTCTTGCATGCATTTTATTTCATTCGCTTTTGAAATTTTTACAATTTCAAAAAGTTGTTTAATGTTCGATTTTGTTACTTTGTTCTATTGTTGTTGCGTTGGTTGTAGTTACACGGCATTTGTTTTACACCAACAGTGTCAGACGTCAAAGTCACCAAGGCAACGTTGTCGGTTTCGAGTTTGGTTCATGAAACTATTTCAGACCTTTTTACAATTGCCATGTCTGGCATAGGTGGCAAAAGACTGCTACATTGAAAGAAATAAATAATTAAGCAGTAGTTTATAAATGTAAAATTGAATGCTATTTATCCGATCAAATAAAGCCACGGTTTGTGCGCAAATTCCAAAATAGGCCTATAGTACGCCTTCAGGACTTGTTTCGTAACTTATGAAAAAACTTAATGACTCACAGTAGTTTAAGAACGGAACGCAAGCAAATCACTTTTGCCAGAAATAGACCAATGCTCACGAAAACTTATGCACGTTTATGAGATAGTAGCGAACACACTCTACGAAAAAATTTTCACGGTAACACGTGTTAGGTAGTGGGTTCGGTTCCTGCTTTCGACCGAACACACCAAATAAGTTTTCAGCGCGTGCGATTATCCCAAACCACAGGTTAATGCTGGCTGACATTTCTAAGGCGTTTTCAAAAAAACTTCTCTAAGTGGTTCACCGCAATGTGGAACGCCGCTATCGGCACTCGGCTATAAAAAGGAGGTCCCCTTGTCTTGAGCCTTAACATTGGGAATCGGGCAGCACTCAGTGATAAGAGTTCACCAATGTGGTATTACAATGGCCTGGAATAGTCTAAGTGAGCCTGATACATCGGCGCTGCCACCTAACCTTAAGGTACATTGGGTATGCTATTGCTAAGATTGCTTCTGTTTTATAAAGTATCAAGGATATTTGTCTGAGCACGAATAGAGTGGATGTTGTTGAGTAAGCCTTCAAATGTGATTCGATCTAACAATTGCCAGTCCATGACGTGGGACATAACCAATATGCGCCCCATATGAGGTCGTATTTGCTAATTAGACTTACCTTAACGCTTGCAACATTTCATCCGTGACTGCCATTGTGTAGTCGTTGGTAGGGCCACCTTTACATACAGCAAGATTCATGGGTTTAAGCCCTGATTCTGACACAACTCCAAAACTTTTGTCATCGGTGCTGTAGACCATCAATATGCTCGATTTTACTTACTTATGTCATGCGAAACTTCTCTTTAAATGGCTGATCCTTACTGCAGCTGGACGCCATTATGATCTAGAAAAGAAGAAATAGTACCCTCATTCATTAAAAAATATTTTTTTATATTGAAGTTTATAAAATTTTCCATAAACTGTAAAATCATGTCCTTCATTGTGACTTCTTGCCCATTTTCTAAGGTGTATGAAAGAGAAATAAAAGTTCTGGGGTCCACGGGTCTACGTTTATAAGCTGAAGATTACACCAAAATACGGTTTATGGTAAACTGAAGTTTACTATATATTCTGCAAAGCATCCACAGGAAAATTCAATGAAATGCCTGCACTTACTTTGCTTTTAAGCTCGGACAATTTACCTTCTTGCCTAACCACCCTAGCAATAATCTGATCTTGTTTGATGCTGCCGTTGCTCTGCAGTTGATCGTTCATCCTTCGTTTTCATTTGAAAGCGATCATTAAGTTTTTCAACACACATATCCTGCGCCGTGTAGCTTTAACATTACCCTAATGGAGGAATAATGGCCTACGAACAAACCAATCAGCCAAGTGAGGCCGAATTCATAGCCCATTCCACAGAGAATTGGGTGGTGGTATTGGAGGAATCCAGTTTGTTTTGTTGTCTGGAGGCTGCCTATTCCTTGTGATGTTGTTGGATTAGCTATGTCGGCAAAATTGCCTAGTTCCGATCGATAGTTGCCAATCCAATAGTGGACTACTGACAGTTTGCGTTCCGTTTTAGCACAAAAACAACAAACTGAGATTACTTCGTATCGTATGTTACTCCAATACAGAAGGTTGCGAATGTAGATACGCAATTCAGGCAGATTTCTAAAATGGCACAACAAATCGAATCACCAACCACACTTGAATAGAGGTTACTGTTGGTATTGACATTGGCACTTAAGCTGCTACCATAGAAAGTGGTGTTATGAAATCGATCGGCTAATAAAATTTGCGAAAAATTTTATGAAGTCAACAAACACAGTGTTGACGCGTTAGCTCCATAACAAAGGAGTAAAAATCACTACTGAAACCAAATTTCGATAATCTATCTCGGCAGCACACCATCAGTGCAATATATGCTTCACCCAAATTTCAATAATAAAATGCTAGCCCCCCCTTGCAGTCGATCAAATTTTTAAAACAGAATCGAGTAGATTGATACAATCACGGTTGCCACAATTTTATTAAAATTTTATTACTATAGAAAATTTTGTCCAAATTTTATTTCTAGCAGAAATTTTTCAAAATTTTATATTCTATAGAAAATTTGAAGTACATCTTAGTTGGAGAGGAATGTTTACCAATATCTACCAAACATCAAGAATTTCTTACAATTTACCAAAACAAAAAAAACAAATTTCCATTTTTTCGATAGAATTCTTTCCAAACTGTGGCAACCGTATAAGCGAATCAAAAATTCCACATTTCACCATTCTTCGGATATGACACGTATAATAACAAGATAACCTTGAATTATGTACCACCTCCAACGGCCCACACACACACGCAGAGAGGAATATGATCACTTCAAACATGTTTCAAGAGCAAAAATGTTATTTTGTATTGGTGACCATGTAAACATGTTTGTCACTAAAATGTTATTTTTCTCGTCAAATAATAACCTGCTTGCCGAATAGATACCATGATTTCCGAGCAAATAACATGGTGCGAAAACCATGTTACATGGTCACCACCAAAAATAACATTTTGCCTCTTAAAACATGTTTTGCATCGTGACCACTATTCCCTTCTCTGGGTGTCATATTTTGCTTATCCCACTCGAATAAATTTGCAAATTCATTTAGAGCATGACCCACTTTATCAACATAGGACAAATTTAAATGAAATAAGGTTTGTCCTCTTTACCAATTCAACGTCAATGTCCTCTTTATACAGTCGCCATTCCTTTTTTGTCCTGTCGCAATTGCTGTTACTACTTCGTATGAGGTTTGTAGTGTCTTTATTTTCATTTCCATTTGCAAACAACAACAAAACAAAAAGGGTTCATTGAAATGGCCACCACAGAGATGCGTGGAGAGGAAAGTCCATGTTCACTTTTCTTCTTTCCATCCCCACGCAGACAGTGCATTGTGTTTAGCCCGATGACCAAACTCTTCTTTGCGACAAGCATTGCCTCCATGGCGCAACAGTTTGGCGAATGTTCTACAATGAGAATATATTTTTTTAGCGTTTTCACTGCATATTAGTACAGCAATGACTTTTTTGCGAAATTTTTAAATTAAAACTTAAGGAATATGGGACTTCAAAAGTATTGCCTTGCTGTTGCTGCTGCTCGTGGGTTGTTCATTGTTGGCAACTGTTGCTGTTCTTCAAAAGAAAATTCAATAAAAGCTTACAGTTGTTAAACTCCAAATTGCAGGGACACATCCGAGCCAAACAATGAAGCGTTCCATTTTTAAAGGTTAAGTTTTTACCATGGTTATAAGGCTGAGGCCACGCAGACGAGAGCCACCAGTGGTTGAAGGCTAGTGGCTTGCTTTCATACCGAGCATCGTTTCTTTTATTTTTCACCCAGCAAGTCAAATGTTCCAGACGGCCTTTCCTCCGTTGAGAAACTTTGTTAATGGATTTTTGTCTGGATTTTGTTTCATTTTTCTTTAATTTTTTTTTATTTTGTGTGTTTGCGTACCCTGCATGAGTGGTAGTTCCTCCCTTTGGTCATTTTCCAAATGTGTTTAAAAATTATGTGGGACAACTATGCAGGACAACATGAAACGAAATTAAAACTGATTGAAAGAAGCAAATCCTTTTCATTGCATGTTGACCAACCTCAGCTCTGGTGGATTATGGCTACGAAGATTGAGAAAGCCCAAACTAATTCCGGACAGTGTAAACCAGAATGGGACTTTAGCCAATCTCATTGGATATTTAGCAGAGTTGGGCCAAAAGATCAACAGGATAAGAGGACATTTTAGTCATTTGTGAGAAGATAAAAGGCTTTATTGCCTAAATGTGATGGCGAAGAGGCAGTAAAAATTTATATTACTGAAATTTAAAGTTTTTCATTTACTGACTACACTAAAACAAAAGTCTGAATAGTTTAAACTAAAATGTTATAGGTACGAGTATAAATTTCTGATAGAAAGACCTTCAAAGTAGGTCCCTATAGAAGGGGACAAAATTGACAAATGCTTTCAAGTGTTGCTAAAGTTTAAATAAACTGTTCAATTAAATCGAACTTTATTAAAAAACTTAATATGGCAGCGATTTCAAATTCGACACATCGACATTTTTGCCAGATCCCTCCAGAATAGAGGGTCAAAACCAATCTACTAAATTGCTGTTAAAGATTTGCACATTATCATGCTTGACAAAAACCCCATTGAGAGCTAATGAATTCTCATTCTGAATTGGTCATGTTGCAGCGACAAATTAAAATGCTCCTTAAGATTTTTTTCTGTCATTGTACTGTCGAATCTATACAACTTAATTCGACATACAACATATCCGATCGAATAGTATCGATCGTTTGACCAATTTCATGCGATTCATAAGACATTGCGTCAATAAAAATGGCCATATCCAGAAGACTTTACAAGTATCATGCCAAAAATAAAAAGCGGTATTTACCAGTTGGACAAAGTCAGAACCGTATTCTACTCTACAATATTATATCAGCCTAACCAATTTTTAAGATTAGAACCCACAAGTACAAGGATTAAGTTTCCATTTCAGGCTTCACTTAGACTATTTAGTCAATGTATGATACCACAGTGGTGAAACTAAATATATAATACAAGAGTAGAAAGAGCCTTGAGTCGGCGAAGCGAGCCTAAGTGTATAAAAACCGATCCGATTTTTAACTGTTTCGACAAGCGGATTAATAAATTTTAGGAAAAGAACAATATCGCTCGCTTGAATCGTTCTTTTTATTCCAAACTCAAAAAAACTCAACTCGCTAGCGGAAGCAAGACTTCGTCATGCACTTCCACTTTTGTTATTACAAAGATATGACCAAACCATATGTTTAGTTGCTGCTAGCGTAAAATGGATGCTGTAATGTTGGAGATTCATTGGTTATGGGTCTCCAAACTAGGAATTATGACAAAGACAGTAACCAGTGGCTACAATTTGTTATGGGAAATCATTGTTATCATGGCCAACCACCACCACCAATACTCCAACCACCAGTGTTCAACCAACGATAGAGCTTCTTAATAAACTAAACAGCATCCTTTAACATGCCTTTTCATAGAACTTGTCTGTAGTATTAGTTCATATTGGATGGAATACTGTTTGTGAGTAGTTATGTTAGTACCAAGTGAGCTAGTGAGGAATTCCTGGGCTGGATCAGTGCCCAACTTACCAAAACAAATATTAGCCTAAACGATGTTGGCTTCACATTCCGTCCCACAATGATTTTCATTCCGGTCTCTCAATCCCTAGTATTCGTTCATACTTCAACTGATTCGACGTGCCCTTGCCATCCAACAATACAAGGTTCGTTGTGGTCTGTCCCCATTCCTGTGGTTTGTGATTAAGCTTAAGCCCTAAACCTTGGCCAAGCCGGGTGATGTTGGAGGGGCATGGAAAATTGCAATTCATAATGCCATCTCTTGATGACAAAAATTCGTGCGATTTGTTTTTAATACCCAAAGCACACTCAGAGCTCAGATGCATTATAACAAATTGCGAAACTTCTCCAGACAGACAACAATGATAGATTGCGCGAGACGCGAGAGAGATTGGAGAGGCTCTATTTTGGGTTTCAACGAACAATGGCCAAATGACAGAATTCTAAAGCCATGCTCAATTTAAAAGTTAATGTGAATGTGTCACTCAATATGAATACAGCAGCATATTTTATTAAACAGCATCGACGATGGGAATGAGACTG
The DNA here is from genome assembly GCA_003123925.1 of Haematobia irritans. Taxonomy (NCBI): domain Eukaryota; kingdom Metazoa; phylum Arthropoda; class Insecta; order Diptera; family Muscidae; genus Haematobia; species Haematobia irritans. The sequence goes on from PGFW01023831.1 coordinate 43,624, forward strand.
CTGTGCCTAAACAACCGAGATGACGAGGACACGCTACCAGAGGTTATGATAGAGGCTAGATGGAGAAATGAAAACAATCATGCCATCATACCATGCTGCAACTTGAGGCACTAAGCGAACAGAATTGTGTCATCATTATGTGCTTTCCGAGCATCAGCATCGATGGCCAAGCTTATGTTAGAACAGTGGTTCATTTAATTTGGTCATATCACGCACGCAAACATGATATTGAGAACTAGGTTTTTTAAGTGTTTTAAAAAAAGCTAACTATGGAACAGAGTTTCGTCAATATCTGTATAAGGATTCTGTTACATTTATATTTTGGACTCAGGATCAACTCTTAGTCGTCCTCAAGGCTCATTTTTGTTTCGAGGCGTTTGAAATTTGCCACCACATATAAATATCATGCACGTCAAAAAGTGCAAGAAACTTTCTTTTGTGCAATATCTAGTAGAATTAAATATCTAGTAAAACGGGTCATGGGTTCGATCTAAGTTTCGACCAAGCAAAGTGATCAAAACTATCTGATTGTATAAAGGGGTGAGATAACACAAATAGCAAATTTCCGTCATTTGGTAAAGGTTATATATTGCTCTTTGAAATTTCGTACGGCTAGAGCAGCGATATTGGCCAAATAGTGGGTCTAATTTTGAGATTCTAGATGGACAGGAACCTTTAAAATTGGTCCCCTCGGCTACGGGAAAATTTTTTCAACTTTTTTTTTTAGCATTTTAACTCGTTTTGATAAATAAATTAGATTGCTGACAAATTTAGCAGCAAAGAAAGCGATCTGCAAAACCTTTCCAACGATGTATAATCCATATCTGAGAATGATTGATTACTATATGCCTAATTATTGTGGCTATTAAATCTGCTCTGATCTGAATAATGGCGCGGCTCGTCGGCTTCATTCTCTGTTCCATACCTAGCCTACACAACATAAACATCATCCCGGCAAAAAATTTGGGGCGTGTTTTACATGTTTTTTTTTCTTCGTCAGGTACCACTGTTCCTCATTCGTCCAATGATATGAGCAGGTGTTTGATATAACACACCAAAAAAAGTTCATTATTACATCTTTATTTTGTTGTCGAGTTTGGATATCTATCATTGCTGTAGTCTGGGATTTTTGTATTTATTTTGCACAAAAAAATATTTTTTTATATTTAATCTCTATTATTAACATATATATGTATGTATGTATAAAAAATAAATGCGCAGGGTATGTGTGAGTGTATGAGTATTGTATTTTAATAATTTCTCGTTGGCGTTGTAGAAAAT